>MJUU01029712.1:39695-50618 GCA_002080025.1 Modiolus philippinarum
AAAAATAGGTAAATACAAATTGGCATTGAAAAATATACATTGACAAATAAGCTCAATCATTTCAAAGTAGTAGACTTTTCTGAACTCATTTAAAGCAATCGCTTACGACTCGCTTTTTGCGAATTTTCAGTTTTATATAATAATAAGCTATTGAAGAAAATGAAAATTGCCTGTTAAATTTGTCACAGCAAGCCGGATAAAACCCCAAAATTGCGTCAATATCGAAATTTTTCTTCAAGGAAAAGCTCTCGGGATTTCATTAATTATCCAATTTTAACATTGTCGAAGACAACAGACATTGATTTTAAAGCTTGCGTTTGAACAGAAATGTGTGGAAGGCATCATATTATACTGCCTCGAGTGGAGATGGAATAATATGGATGGACAATGTCAATTGCAGTGGAAGAGAATCGACACTTAACAACTGTTCCCATAGCGGGTTTGGTAATCAAATTTGTGAACAAAATAAAGCCGTTGGAATTAAATGCTATGAAACATTTGCTAAAGAAGGTAAGTTATTAAGTAAATAATATTTTTGTCTAAGTAATTGTGCATTGATATTGACTTTTGGAAAACGGGTATTTAACTAACCACACGACGAGGTAAATATCAAGTTTTCAAAAAAGAAAAATACAAAAAAGTAACAATTACATCTTATATTTACTAAACCACGAGCCAGTTACTGATTCATTATATTACACCCTAAAATGTACAATATCCGTACGGTTCTCGAAGTTTTAAGATTGAGGCGCTTTGTACAATTCATAAAGATAAGTTCAATTTGAAATATATACTAGTATATTTGAAAAATGCAATGAATTAACTATAAAAAAAGAAATTATAGAATAAGCTGCCAGAAATTCAAATATTCTAGTTGATATTGAATTTTAAAACTCTTTGCATTTAAGAAAACTTAACATAACACCGTATTGACCAAAATTTCAAGATTTTTTTCTATCGGTAATCATTTACACGATATATATTTTTTAATATACCAATGCGCAAAGAACGTTTTGCATACATATTTTCTTGTCTCAGTTAAATTAACGACGGATGTCATCACAAGCACAGCTTGTTTCAACTGAAATTCAAGAAAAAACGGTATGTTTCACATTTTCTGTAGGAAAGTAAGGCCCCTCCACACGTCCAGCGCAAATAGAAATTTACTATTAGATATGTTTTTTCGTCCAAAGGATATTTCAGCAAAGTATTGGTTTGATTGAATGTTGATCAGTGGATTTTTGTCGACATACAGACACAAGCTTAAGTTAAAATCCATGTATATTTTAATGTGCTCTTTATGGAGTAAAAGAGTATGAAATTTATCCATGAATATCATTGGTTTTGCATAATTCTTGGAAATGTGCAAGTAAACGTACCTGACTATAGATTGTTTTCAAGTAGAATTTGTTATTCATATTATGAAACCCTGTGTATGAAGAATCTAACTTATTTTTCATAGATATCTATGGTTATAATAAAGATGTATATCTCTGTGAAATATGTTATGAAAAAGCGAAATATTTCAGTAAAATTATTGTCTGAACTCTACGCTTCAAATTGCATGTGAATACAAATATACTAATTGAAAAACGGAACTGTGAAATGATTCCAAATGCCATAAAATTAAAAAAAGAATAACATATTCAACCAAATTTTGGGTCGTTTTAACCTGGATATGGGATGTTGTCTCCTTGACATTTACCCCATTTCCTTTCTTTTTCATATTAAACCAAAAACCCATAATAGTAAATCTTAAAGGCATCTTCTCCAAAACGAAGTTGCCACTAATATTGTTCCGCTGAAATGTCGTTGAAATGACCAATCACAACACTTATTGCCGAAAATTGATATAACAAAATCAAGAGACAGTCTGACAAACAATTTTATCGATGTGTTAAGCGATTCATTTACCAAGGTTCAGAGAGACAAGTGAGACGTGTTTCAAAGATTACAGGTAACAGTAAACCCATTTCAAGTAAAGCAGTAGAAGAGGTCAATTGATCATCTCCAATTATTAAAATTCCAACAGAAGCATTCGGCACATTTTGCATTTGGGCTGTTTATATTGACAGGGAATGTGCTTGAAACTTGGGTTAAGCCCGTATTGTCTTGTACGGTCAAATGTTGACCTTGTTTCATGACAAATAGTGGTTCTTTTTGCTGATCCATTGCTCCGGACACGTTTGAAAACAGATACAATTATGAGGTCCAAACACCCGGCATCATTCTTGAAGTGATCTTGGATGCCTGAAATCTTCTGCGCATGTCAGGAAACCGGCTGTTTTGGTGTTCACTTTACGTGTCTATAACTGGAAATACAATTTTGTAATGGTTTTAATAGTGATGAATTGTTAAAGGTGTGTCCATTAGGACTTTTTTGTCGACATGCAACAAAAAACTTTAGCTGACGGTATTTGTCCATGTTTGGGAACCAACGCCTAAAATACTGCAATTTGGACCTTTTTTCAACGCTCTTGTTAGCAAGACAATGTGTTGTTTAGTGGGACAAAGTGTTCTCTGACTTGTTAAAGGTTGGAACAAAACATTCACACTGAAACAAATGTCGGAAGCATTTGACCTTGACACTTGAAAAAAGGTGCGAAAATGAGCAGATCTTTCGAACGACTGAAAAAAAATCAATGAAAATCTAGAAACAAAATCAATATTGCCTGGTATTTCTTCGGGGCTATGCAAAATATCGTAACAATACTCAGTGTAATCAAAGAAATATTGTGTTTCAACCATTACACAATTTCTTTTTTCCATCAGTATATAAGAGATTGAAAATTAACAACGTGTTTGATTTTGTTATATTGAAGAGAAAATTTGGGCTACATATTTGTTTTTCAATAACAAAGTGACCACCCAATGACGGCAAAGCGGGAATAAAAATCTGTTTGAGGCAGGTAGCGTATTTGGTGGTCAGTTTCAACAACAGAGTATGTTACTTATACTATAACTAATCCTAGATTCTGATTATCGCAAAATATTCAACGAATGATCGAATAAGGCAGTAATTCACGAATGCGCGAATATTTTGGATAACAGAATCTAGGATTAGTTATTGTTTTTATTATATAGATCAGTTCTTGCATATTTAATGGTTTAATTTAAGATTCTTTTCATGAACTACGTTTTCGATGTTAATCCGCTGAAACGTTTACTTAACAACGACGTTGACAACGTCTATTGTGACGTCACTCCCCAGAGTGAAATTATGGAAAATAATTTCACAGTTAATTATCACTTTTAATTCACTGAGAAATTTCAATCTTTCACTGCAATCTATATAATAAAAATGTATAACATTAGAATATTAGACTGACTTAATTGTCCTTTTGATTTTAGTAATGTTAACATTTAATCACTTAGTAGTAAGTCTTGAATGGAAACATATGTCGCCTGTGTAAAATGCATAAAAAGTTCCGTCAAACTGAAAATGTGCATGCAATGAAAAGAAAACTCTCTTACCATGTTGTCCACATACTGATACTTCATGTCAATTGCAGAAGGATGGGAAATATATGGTTCTAAAGAGGAATTTGACATAATTTTTTTTGTGACGCTCACGCCTGACGACAAGGACGACGGACACAAGACAACTGATAGTAAACCCTGTAGCTAACAATGAGTGAACTAAGCCAATACAATTAGATATCATCATGAAATATATTGAACTGTCTTTTCAATTCATAAAAGATTTTTTTTTCTCACTAACGCTTTAGAATATGCAATGAAGGGATATGGAGTAAATGCAAATGAGACAACGTCTCTACAAAAATATGGTTAAAAAAGCAATGGAACAACGCTTTTACAGTCCTTGAAGTAAATACTGTTATCGTTGAAGAGTCTGTCAAAATTGGCATCGATGCTGCAGTTAAAGCTGCCAAAACAACAACAGAAACTGCACTAGATTCAATATTTAGTAAGAAAATAGATGTACAATGTACTAGAAGGTCGCGTAAATGATTTGAAGAAGCAATTTGATAAAGAAGTTGAGTCAGATAAAAAAAAAATGATAATAAAGATTGTCAACTATTTTGTCTGAAAATAAGTGCATGTCATCTATGATTTTTCAGTGAATTTAAGATAAATGGAAATGCAAAAATGTATCATGATAAATGATAACGCCCAGTACATCCGAAAGAGTGCTGTAGGGATATTTAATATCAAACGAAAAAGTGAAACTGGAAATGTTTATAATTTAATCCAGTCATTGTTCGAAAATAAATTAAAATTCAACAATATTGACATTGAAGTGACACAAAGAGTGGGACCTGAAACACTATCTGACAGTTCTAGGGTCGATTCAATTTATCTGTCCCTGCCTGACATTCTTGACCAATCTAACTTACTTGACTTAAGCTTTTTGTGACTTGGAGGCACATAGGCCAGTAATAACACTTCTCCAACAGGGTCAGTTCTGGGCCATTCTTACCAGGTCGTTCCATCTGTCACCTCAGCACCCATTTCGGCTTGCAAGTTTCTCCGCCAGATGTTTCCTTGTCTTCAACCTTTTTTTTCCTTGGGGGTTCCATTGAAGTGCTTGCCTTGTGATTGAGTTGGGTGGTTTTCTAAGAGTGTGTCCAATCCACCTCCATTTCCGCTTTGTTAGTTCTACTTCTATGGGCTACTGTTTGGTTCTCTCCCATAGATCGGTATTTGTCATTTTTTCTGGCCATCTGATCTTCAAAATTTACCATAAACATTTGTTGATGAAAACTTAAAGTTTATTTATTATATCTTTTGTTTTTTCATATTTCGCAGCCAAACAGTAGGATGGTGTTAACATTTAATTAAATAGTCTGATTTTGCTATTTAAGTTGATGTTTCCTGCTTTCCAAATTGTTGTCATAATTCTAAAAGCTGTTCTCGCTTTCCCTATACGGCATTAAATATCTTGTTCTGTTCCCCCCTTTCTGTCCATGACACTTCCAAGATATGTGAAGGAAACAACTTCTTCTCGAGGAGCCGATTTCACTTACTGGTTAGCAAGACTGTGTGTATTTGCCTTTAAAAATTTTGTCATCTTTGTGCTTATGATTAGGCCAGTCTCTGCTGCTTTCTGATAACTTATCCTTCATATGTTGGTGGTTGTAAGACAGTAGTGCGATGTCATCAGCAAAATTTAAGTCGTCTAGTTGTTCTGTCAATGTCCATTGAATTTCATTTCTTCTATTTGTGGTGGTCTCTCTCGTGATCCAGTCAACTGTCAGTAGGAATAAGAATGGTGACAAGAGACATCTTGACCAATCTAATGCAGTGATGTTCTGACTGATTCATTGTTTGCTTGAACTATATCAGTAAGTGGTAGTCCTTCGAAAAAGATGACAAAATGCTACATTCTGAATGAATATGCAAAACATTTGTCTGTTTCTGTCCATATTTCATGACATTGTGTTTTCTTTTACACAGAAGCTGACAAAAGATATACACGTCACAATTTGGGGGTCAGATTGATTAAATCGATTCTAAAATAAGTGAGAACCGAACCGTCAGTCCAAGAGGGAACGATCCATGGACAGAGGCAACATCGGAAACACTAAGAANCAAGGACACCACTTGAGTACGGGACAAAAAAGTACATTCTAAAAAACTGACCAAAATTTGTAAACTTTTGCGTCGCACTGATAAAATCAAATTTGTTGCTATTAGTCGTCAATAGACCATATCCGAGCTCTAGTATAAGGATTTACCAGACCATGTGACAGTATAGAAAACTGAGAAACAAGAAACAAGGACACCACTTGAGTACGGGACAAAAAAGTACATTCTAAAAAACTGACCAAAATTTGTAAACTTTTGCGTCGCACTGATAAAATCAAATTTGTTGCTATTAGTCGTCAATAGACCATATCCGAGCTCAAGTATAAGGATTTACCAGACCATGTCACAGTATAGAAAACGTTACGTCATAAAGCCTTAAACGTCACGAAACTATGTTGCTGACGTACATTCCTGGTCACATGGGGCGGACACGTTTGTGTCGTAGGGCGGACAAACAACAGCGGGTGAATCTAAATACCAGAACTCGGAGTTGGTCTATTGCACACAAAATCACACTATGAGTACCTTAGTATTTAATGTCGTATCTTATTTCCGTGCATTGTAGCTGTCTCGCGTCCTTTTACTCTGTTGCCGTTTTGCAATGTCTTTGGACTTCGATTGTTGTGTTCATTGCATGCCTTGTTGCTCTGGTATTCTACTGCCGTTGTTGCAAGGTAAAAATATATCCATATATGATGAAGTAACTAATGAAGACTTTGATTTATTGAAGGAACTGCAGAAGCATCAAGTTATCGAGAAACAATTATTTTACAATTGAAAAAAATTATAGAAAAATCAAAACCAATGTTATGAAGACAGTTGTACATTTTTCCCTTTCAGTAAAAAATTCAAATGAATAGTTTAATCTAAAAGTTTTGTTTTAGTATTGCTCTTAACTTACTATATAACTTATTTTTCTAAGTATTTATACCTTTGAATTCAAATTAGGACTATTTGAAATTTCGCTTTACAAAAGAAATAGCTTCATGATTGTTTTTTCCAAGGAAAATTCCTGGTTTCTCACACTTTGCGTACTGATTGTTTTGTTCCCAATCTACTGGATGCATATATTTTAAATCTATAGTTTGGATTTTTTATTGAAATAAATATATATGAATTCTTTATACCGGATATACCAAATACAGTAACATTTCCTTTATTTGCGGCAAATACGACATAGGGTCGTTTAAACCTGGATATTGGATGTTGTCTCCTTGACATTTACCCCATTTGCTTTCTTTTTCATAGAAAAGTGTGTGGTATAAAAGTAACAATGTATGCCGCATATTTGTAAATTTATAAACGTTACTTTATTAGAAATGTAAGGAGAAGACGTTGTTAATTTAATTTACTTATTTCTGATGCGATTGTCTTTTGTATTAATAGGAAAATGTGATTTTATACTGAACCATTGGCACCGGACTTCATGTGTTTACGGAGTACTATGAAAGTTTCTGGCATCGGACTAGCGTGACAGCTTAAGAAACGGACTTATCGTATTTCTTTATCACCCGGCTTAGCGAAAGCTTGTGTTTAATGTGATGCAGACCGTCCGTATATACGTACGTACGTGCGTTGTAATGCTTCCCTACAGCTCTCGAGCTATAAGAACTATAAGAGATACAAATTTGAAACTTGGCACCATACTGGAGTATGATCTGCAGTAGTGCTTTGTTGGTTCGGAATTTCTATCAAACGCCATAGGATATATTTTGGGCGATAACGAGTATCCAATATTTGGGAAAATTTCCAAGGCTATATATGCTAGAAAGTTGAAACTCAGGATTTGATTCACATGATAGATAGCAACTTCAAAAAAGGTATATTTGCAAGATCCTCCAGGGCATGGCATCTTAACGTAAAAAAGTGAAAAAATCGTTTTCCCATCTTTAAGTCACCATGCGGCCTTCATCAATGAGCTATATACGTCAAAGTTACTTCAAGACGGTCCCAAGCACCGGTTTAAGTAGAATTCATTGCTAAATATTGATCAACGCTGCATCCATGTATCTCCTCCTTTGTTCGACGCCGCAGAGTTGTCAACAAGCTTACAATTAACTGGCAAAGTGCCTTGACATCAGCTGTAATCCATTGCTCGACAAAAAGACAAATAAAAAACAATTACAATGTATTAACAGCACAGGGCACTGAAAGAGAAAATTGCAAGAAAACTTGGAATAATAAAATATGAGATGTTGGCACTATAAACAGAATGGTCAAAAACAGTATTTGGAAATGACAAAAAAGTACCATTTCTGTTGTTTTATACTGTTTTTTACTACTGTTAAATATTATTTTTGTAATACACAACTGTGATGTACATGATCTATATGTCGCAACCCTTACGTTACTGTTCCGGACATAATGCTCATATCGATTTAATTGACAAATAAATGAGTGTCACAACGGTAAAAGTGTTTACATAAACATTTCGTAACTGTTACAACACTCATTTGCTTTATAACATTTAAAATAGCACTGTGACAACAGTAAAAACGGTTGTATCAACACAAATTGTTTGAAGCAGACACAATGTGTTTATCATGGAAAAAAAGTGTTTGACACAATCAAGATTAGTGTTGTTACTACTAACACAATTTAACTACGAAAGTCATTTTTGCAGTCATTATCACTAATATTTTGCCCATAACAAAGGCAAAAGTTGTCATTGGTGTTTAAAGTCCCTTTTTCGACCAGCAGTAAAATCTGAAAAGGACAGAAATTACTCGCTACTAGTATTATTTTAAGAAAGAGGTATTCCATACTCAAAATATCCCAGATCAGATATCAGTTTGCCAGAATTTCATCAAAAGTTTTTTTTAAAAAGTTTCTTTTTATCGAAAAATTTCAAGTAATTCCGAAATATATACTTTATAAATACTAATAATTGTAATAAATTGCTACAAGTTATTATTTATAGAGTCGAGATTATGACTACATTTCAAACTCAAAATGCTGCTAAAACGATATAATTTTCCCAAATAAAAAGTTTATCGCAGATATTCAAATCATTTTAAAACACCTAATTATTGGAATGATTTGAATTCATGACCGCCATATTTAATTTTTAAAAATTTTATCAACAGGAATCTTCGATAAAATCATGGTAGATTGTATTTGATTTGATGCAAAAATTATTTAGATTTTATCATGCTGCGAACATTCGTAGAATTTTGGAATAACCTCCATATGTCATAAAACAACGGCAATAGAATACCGAAGGAACAAAGGGGTGAAATTCACAAAAATCGAAGTCCAAAGACAGGGTATGTCATTATCAAAATGCATAAGATTTTTCAGGGACTTTGACATTCCTTTCATGCAAATATAAAATAAAACTATAATTTCGATTATTCATCCATCTTTTATTCTATGTTGCAAAGTTTTCCTTATATTGTACTTTCTCTTTTGGCATTTGCACGAAAATGATTTACAACTATTGATGTTTTAGTAAACCTGATATGAGATGACGTATGACCTACTACTGATGCAATCTGATTGGATGAATGATAAACGGTGACGTATGATGAGTTCATACAATCCCCAACTGTTGAACGTTGAATCTTGACGGATGAATAATGACTGATAAATGACCTGATTTTGCTTGACTTTGACATATCGGTGACGCATCGATGGCTGATGACGGATCGCAAAAAAGGGAAATGTTACATGTAGCTTGTCCAGGGACTGTACCCCTTTTATGTTTATGCAATTACTGCTGTAGCAATATGTTAATACTATATACCTCTAGTATTTGACGAGTAGTAATGTACCCGGCGTCCTTCGAGCAAGGTCGGATTTCGAAAATAGTAGTATTTAGTTAATACCATGTAACTGTTTATAAAAATGTTGCCAAAAGAATCCATCTGCATTTGATGCATAAACTTCCACCCACAAAAATAAAGTTGACATTGAATTGAGGACTTCTTCATCGTTAAGCTTCAAGACTTTTAATACACGAGCGTTGAAACAACTTGACTTGGCGACAAAGATAGACGTGTACTTAATAAAATTTTTAGTAAGCCTAATAATTCAATAGAACGACCATATTTTTAACGAATAAATATTTGATTCTGAGAGGAAAATTTACATTTTCTGCGTGGTAATATCACTTTCGTCCTTGTAAATGTGCATAATGCTTTGCATCCGAGTAACATTAATGCCTGTACAACGGACAGTGTGCTCAAAGAGCTAAACGTCAACTTGTAGCTATACTGGGTCTCATAATTACTTTAAGTTCAAAAATGTGAGACTTTTGATGAAGAGATTGCCTTCTTAGAACACATGAATTTGATCAAGCTTTATAACGTATACTTTTCAACTCATTAGGTGACTTGCGAATATCGGATGGTAGAAACCCTAAAAGAGGCCGACTAGAGATATATATCAATGGCACCTGGGGAACAATTTGTGACGATAATTTTAAGGAAATGGAGGCACTGGTTGCATGTAGGCAGCTTACAAATAGGTATGACATAGATTTTTTATGCTAAAATTACCAATTCGATTAATGCAGTACTGTAAACGTATTAATTTTCGCGGTTTATGAAAGATCGACCTTTTTTGCTGGAATCAATTTACAAGGTTTTAAATGTTAAAAAGGCTCTTTCTACACAAAAACTTATTTTCACGGGTACCAGGACAATCCGAAAAAAATTGCAAAAATTAGAAAACCGCGAAAATAAAATAGTTTACAGAATAAAAATATGCATGACAAAACATACGAGTCTGCTGGTTATTTCTACAGGTTGGGGGAAACCCCAGTCCGGCTATTATATCCCAATTAGGCTATTATATCAGCTATATCCCAATTGGGATATTTGACCAGTTATTTGTTAATAACATTTTTGGGGTTTAATTTTGCATCATGATACATAGAAATAATAAATATATAGGGTTAGAGCTTTTAGTGGATATACTTCTGTTGTCAAAAGTATGCTGCAAGTTTTCTGCAGATCCATTTAAGATAAAAAGAATTAGTCACTTTGATTTAGCGATAACTTAAGCTAAAAAGAGTAAACAACTGTTATATGCTGCTTCGCTCGAAGAAATCTCCATCTACAGTCAAATTAAGCGAACTGTGATAGCTTAAATAAGAAAGGCTTTTAATAGTAAATAAATGAAGAATGGAGGAAAATTCATATGAATATGCATTTTGATTTCCTCTAGAGTTCCCTCTCTTTGTCCATGTCTTAGAAAATACCATGAATGTGCAAAATGTAGATTATAGCAATGGTGTTTGAAACCTCAATATCTTTACATATTTTACAAAGTTAACTAAACTTAAATTTATTCTTAAACTAGATGTTGTCGGAAACGACAGCTATCCCCGCACTCCCTGTTTGACACAGAAAACAGTTGCTATACACCCTT
>MJUU01029712.1:62884-104447 GCA_002080025.1 Modiolus philippinarum
CCATTATAAATTATAGCGTTCTTTTGTTTTATTTATACATTCCATGCTTACGTCACATTATATTCTTCATAAATCTTTCAAAAAAGGGTATATTATATTCTTCATAAATCTTTCAAAAAAGGGTATTTTATCGAGGCCTATGTTCATGCTTGAGACATCAAATTCATATGTAATTTAAAAAAAAACTTTCTCGCAATACCAAATTTATACATCGATTTTCAAAAATGACATCAAAAGTGGGAGATATTAATTGTCAGTGCTTATTTCAATTAGCGCATCATGGCATTTGTATGTATTTTTCCCAAAATTACCTTATAAATTGAAATATTTTGCATTTCAGCTGTTTTCGTTTCTCGCGATACCAAATTTATGCATCTTTTATGAGTCAAAAATGTACTCAAAAGTTGGAGATATTATATGTTGGTGCAAAAATGAATGCAAAAGTGGGAGATATTATATATTGGTGCTTATTTCAATTGTCGCATGTATTTTTCCCAAAATTACCTTATAAGATTGAAATATTTTGCATTTCAGCTTTTTTCCTTTCTCGCGATACCACACTTGTCTATCCTTTATCAAAAATGACCTCAGAAGTGGGAGATATTATATGTCGATGCTTATTTCAATTGTTGCGACACAACATACATAAAAATTTTTTCCCAAAAATTACCTTTTAAGATTGAAATATTTTGCATTTCAGCCTTTTTCCTTTCTTGCAATACCAAATTTATACATCTTTTGTCAAAAATGACCTCAGAAGTAGGAGATATTATATTTTGGTGCTTATTTCAATTGTCGTGAACACAACATTTATATGATTTTTCCGAAGATTACCTCATAAGATTGAAATATTTTGCATTTCAGCTTTTTTCCTTTCTTGTGATACTAAATTTATACATCTGTTGTCAAAAATGACATAAGAAGTAGGAGATATTATATGTTGATGGTTATTTCAATTGTCGCGACACAACATTTATATGTATTTTTTCCAAAATTACCTGATAAGATTGAAATATTTTGCATTTCAGCTTTTTTCCTTTCTTGCAATACCAAATTTATTCATCTTTTATCAAAAATGACCTCACAAGTGGGAGATATTATATGTCGGTGCTGATAGCAATTGTCGCGACACAACATTTATATGAATTTTTCCCAAAATGAAATATTTTGCATTTCAGCTTTTTTCCTTTCTCGCTATACCAAATTTATACATCTTTTGTTAGAAATGACCTCAAAAAAGACAGATATTAAATGTCCGTGCGTATTTCAATTGTCGCGACACAACATTTATATGTATTTTTCTCCAGAATCACCTTATAAGACTGAAATATTTTGCAGTTTAGCTGTTTTCCTTTCTCGCGATACCAAATTTATGCATCTTTTGTCAAAAATGAATCTAAAAGTGGGAGATATTATTTGTTGGTGCTTATTTCAATTGTCGCATGTATTTTTCCCAAAATTACCTTATATAAAACTTCTTTGAAAAGATGTGATAAAGTAAAACATTTTAAGAAATTTTTTAAAAATGAATTATTTTGGTTATTTGTAAATATTTAGTATAAACCGCATAATGAAAACCTAACTTTCTCAAACATATTGTAAAGATTAACATAAAGCTATATCGTAACATATAACTTCTTCAAAGGATATAATAAGTAATTTTGTTTTGAAAAATGAATTATTTTGGTCATTTGTAAAGATTTAGTATACACGTCTATAATCATTTTTGTAGCGGGAAAATATTATCTGACATGTTTTATATTTAACAATATTTTATATATAATTGCATTAGTTTTTTTCGCATTTGCTTATCCAAAAGAACGCTACGTGGAAATATATTTTTATTCCCTCGGCTATCGCTTAAAATTCGATGTAACTATATATATATATACAAGATAACCTCGTTTTAAGTAGTGATCCTCGCGACAGCTTTCAAGTGCACTTGAAGTTCACTAGTGAACGCGATAATACCTGTCATGGAATAGCTACCTATTCCAAAAGAGTGAACTTCGCGACAGCTAAGAGAACGCGAAGTGCACTTGAAAAGTGAACTTCAAGTTCACTTTAAGTGCACTTTTTGGAACGTTGCGTCTGCACCCATCTGTACACCTATTATTTAGGTTTTTAGCTCACCTTACCTTTAAGGCCATGTGAGCTTTTGTCATCACTTTGCGTCACGTGTCCGTCGTCCATCGTCCGTCAACAATTTCAAAAATATTTTCCTGTGAAACTGCTGAGCAAATTTTTACTTAAGTTGGCCTGAAGCAGTACCAGGGTATGCAGTTTCAAAATTGTGTTCAATTAGTCCGAAGACCAAACAACATTAAGGCTGTTCCTAAAAAATGGAACATAGGGGTAAATTGCTGTGTTTTGCAAATAAGTCAAAAACCACTATAGACATAAAAAAAGCTGACGTAAGGAAAATGATCTGGTGTTGAAAAAATTGTTCGTTGACCACCATTTTCAAAATGGCCGCCAAAAAGGCGGGAAAATACAGCATCGTCCAATTTAAATAAAATTTGGTTTCGAAATAGATGTTGATGTTGCGACTTCAAAACTGGTGTTGAAAATTGTTCGTTGACCGCCATTTTCAAAATGGACGCAAAAGAGGCGGAAAATTCAACATTTTCCGATTTCCATGAAATTTGGTTTCCAAATAGGTATTGATGTCCTAACTTCAAAACCGATGTTAAAAAATATTCTTTGACGCACCATTTTCAAAATGGCCGCCAAAAAAAGTGGGAAAATTAAACATTGTCCGATTTCAATGAAATTTGGTATCCAAGTGGATATTGATGTCAATACTTCAAAGAGGGTTTTGAAAATTGTTTGTTGACTGCCATTATCAAAGGAAAATTCAACATTGTCAGATTTCAATGAAATTTGGTTCCCGAATAGATATTGATGTCGCAACTTCAAAACCGGTGTTGAAAATTGTTCCTTGACCGACATTTTTAAAATGGTGGCCAAAAAGGGACGGGATAATTCAACATTGTATGGTTTCAATAAAATTTGGTTTCCAAATAGGTATAGATGTCGGAACTTCAATACTGATGCTGAAAATTGTTCGCTGATGGCCATTTCAAAATGGCTGCCAAAAAGGCGTTTAAATTCAAAATCGTCCAATTTCAATGAAATTTGGTTTCCAAATAGATATTGATGTTATGGCTTTTAAACTGACGTGTAAAACTGTTTGACGCCCAATTTCAAAATGATGTCTCGACTTCAAAACTGGTGTCGAAGGTGGTCCATAGCACGAACGTTTTTTGTCAAAAAAGCCCAACAAGAAATATAGTAAAACTTGATCTGACTTTAAATACAATTCAAGATATTTGTGGTGTTCCAACTACCAAAGTTTGAGAGACTGAAGATCAACTGTAGAACTTACTATTTTAGCTTGATTGTGTAATCTGAAAGCCAGGTGAGCGATACAGGCTCCTGGGAGCCTCTTGTTTTTAAATTATTAAGGTTTGGTACTTTAAAAGATTATTCTTATACAGTTGTATAGAAAATAAACTTTTTATTTGAGGCTGTTTGATCCAAGTTTTGACGACTCATTTTACTTTTCTAATCAAAAGGAATAAGAATATATGCTTCTCCTTTTGATGTTTATTTTTATTAGGTAATTAAGCAGCCAAGTCAGCTGTGTGGAAATTTATGATCGGATACTTGTTGTTAATGATATTTGATCGCACTAATGAACACTTATTTTTCTCATTTCATCAATCCATTGATTTTTTGTTACCATTGGGTCGATGCCTCTGCTGTAATACTGTAAGTCCCTCAGGGTATTCACCAGCCCAATAGTCAGTACTTCGGTGCTGACCCGAAAGCTGATTCTATTTGGAACCTTGCAATATCTAAATTTTGTTGAAAACTAATATCTCCCTCGTGCAAAGCTTTGTCCTCAACTGATATTGGCTTAACATCTAGATCATAAATCGGTTCTCGATCATTTTTAACATGTTTGTAATTATGGTCTTCCAAACGTTTAGATTTTATCTACACTGGAGACACCTAAGTCATCACAATGCATATGCAGAACCTAAATTAACAGTTACTTCGGTATTTATTTATTTTTAATAGTGCAAGTTCATTTTAGAGTTTATTCTAGCATTTAATATCGTGCTATGACGACAAGTGCTATCTTAAAAAATCCCAGCCTACCTCATAGTAGGTTTAAAATGGCACATAGCACCGGCTTGAACCAAATTAATTGCAAATTGTCGAACTACTATACATTAATGGTTTTGTTTAGCCCATGGATGTGGGATCGTCAACAAACATAAGCTAGTTGACAATTACAACATACAGATAAACCAATGATGCTCATCAAATGTCAAAATTTGAGAGTATGACAGTAAATACATATGAGAAGTTCTCTCAAGAACAAGTACACCATACCTGAAATAAACATAGAGCATACATCTGTCTCACAAGGAATCCTTTTTACGGACTTCACACCTCAGGAAAGATGAACCCGAGTCTTGAATAAACAATGAAAGTATATGGATTAAAAATTTATTGCTTAGTATATGATTTCGGCAAATTAAATTGTGCTATTAAGGATGTAGTAAGGTGAAATTTTGTAAATCTACGATTTTAAATTGATACCCTAGATGGAAACAGCGTTGTTAAAGGAATAAATTTAGCTAAAAATATTGATAGGTTATGGGCCTTGTTTTCAAGATATTTCACATTTTAAAAAATGGCGGGAAAAGCTCTCTTGGACTTTTAGCTTAGTATGGCATGGACACAATATTGATTTGCTTCAGATGGAAGAAAAATTTACAATCTAATAAAATTTTGCCTACTGATTTAAAATGAGCTTCTGAAGACTTTGATGACTAGAAAATTGGGTGTAATGGGGCAAAATATTTTACATAGTAATAATCGATAAAATCAGAGAAATCCGAATTACTTTTACAAATTGCAAAAACCTCACCTTACTACATCCTTAAACATAATCCTTTTTGTCATGCAAATGAACAACATTTATCCTTATATTTTTGTTGAGAATATTAAAGAATTAGTAATTTGTATTGATTTAAACATATTTTATCACCCAAAAGAATAAGCAAAGGGATCGGGCAAAAGTTACAACAAATTATTAGAAGCCCTCTCCCTAAAATGTACAACATAACAAGAGATAATATAGCATAGCAATATAAATAAAAAAAACAACATACAATATTACAACTTAAATTCAAAATGAGAAAAAATAAATAANAAAAAAGGGGCAGAAAAAAACAAAGACACAACATGGGTACAGCACAGAAAAGAAAAATAAAGACACTCACACACAAAGATGAACAACACGGACCCAATATACAAAGACAGTTATATCTCCCTCTAATCAAACGCGGGGGTATTATTAAATAGGGGTTCGGAGTTTGTCAAACGCCCTAGGGGCAAATTATGGGCGAAATCGAATTTTTGCGATATCCAATAATCGAAGACATCTCCAAGGCTATTGGGCTAGAAAGTTGAAACCCAGGAATTGACTTGTATATTATATATCAACTTTTCAGAGGGCGTCGGAATTCTCGTATGATACTTCAAGGCATGGTCTTAAGAGGGTAAAAAAACAAGAGAAAAAAACGATTCAGCTAGAACTCGTCTTGCACTTTAAGTTGCAGAAACATTGTTTAAAGACTATAATTAACACAATAAAAGTTGTCTGTACCTAAGGTTTCGGAATTTTGTAATTTGCCCTCAGGGCGGAATAATGAGCAAAATTGTAGTTTGAGTTATCCAGTCATATGCTAAATATTCTGAAGTATTTATGTTTGGAGACTGAAATTTTCAGTTCGATTATGTTTATCTAATTTGCTAACAATAGCGGATATTTGGTATGAACCCTGGGGACCAAAAAAAACGTAAAACAATAAGTACTCGGCATATGACAGGAACTTTATTTATAATTTTCATTTTGTGGTTCACATATTTATGGTGAATAACTTGAATTGCTTTTAGAATCCAAGATTAGAATTCAGAATTTTGACTTCGAAGCCTTATTAAGTAAATTTTCCTGAAAATGTCAAAGACCAGTAAATGTTGAAATTCTAATTTGAATCATATGATTAGGCAATTCATCAGCTAGTATGAACACTTACACTTCAAAAATATGATTCTTACATTGTTAAATTTCCTGAAACTCTCAAAGACCCATTACTTTTGGAACTTTAGGTAGCAACAATGTCTTTTTTTTTGTACCTTATTTTATCAGTGATAATTTTTAATAGTCAGATTGCGAAAAACTTTGATTCTTATTTTGGTAAATTTCCTGAAATTCTCGAAGACCTGTTATTTTTTGGAATTCTACCTAGCAACCATACCTTTTAAATTCCTTACATAGCGAAACATTGTTTTCAATAGAAAGCTTGCAAAATTCATCTGCTCTTGTTCTTAGGAATTTCCTGAAATCTTCAAAGACCAGTATTTATTGGGAATTCAACATAGCAACCATACATTTTCCCATTCTTAACAGTAACAGTGATTGTTTTCAACAGTAAGACTGCAAAAATATTTGATTCTGGTTTTGGTTAATTTCATTTCGCACTTAATATAGAGGAACAATATTATTCTTTAAATTGTGGAACAAACACAAAAATTTCCTACGTTGCCTGTCAATTAATTTTTTCCCACTCCGTTTCTAAATATAGCGAATCCCTACTTGTATAGGATGGTTACCCAGTTACGATCCTTGCTGCTTCCATTTGATTTTTTTTTCAAGTTTGCCAGATAATTCAACACTACAGTCATTCAACAACTCATATCCGTATTCCATTACAGGCCGAAAAAAGCAATATATATTTTTTCTCCATGTATATAATAAATAACAAAGGGCCTGATACAGACCCTTGAGGGATCCCAGCTCTAAGATACTTCATAGGGGACACTGATTGTATTACAACTACACATTCTTACAACAACACATCATTGTTTACACGTTAAGACTTTATCTGCTCTGAATAGACATAAGTTGTCGAAATGCGTAGATACAAAAAAAAAAATAAATTCACAGTAAGTTTGGTATTTAGTTATTTTTATCGAATAAATAACTTTCAAGGTATTCTATTACACTGTGTAAACCATACGATCTAAGCTTCTGTATAAGACCCTTAAGCCATACCCTATCACATGCTTTGCAGATGTCACAAAACACCAGGCAAGTGTTTATCTTGTCTTCAAGAGCAATACATATCATATGATCACTTTCTATTAGCTGATGTGTGGTGGAATAACCGGTAATGAATCCTGATTGAATCTAATACAGAATATTACTTGTAATAAGGAAATTAAATATATGCTTGCACATTACCCTTTCGAAACCCTTATCAACTGTACTAAGTAGTGCCATTGGTCGATAATTTTAAGGCATTTGTTTTCCCCCTGATTTTGATATGATATAACTCTTAAAAATCGCTTGTTTGTTTGTATTAACCATTATCATGAATATATTGTAAACTTCTTAGTAACAAAGATGAGTTTAATTCTTATTCACGTAAATGCGTAAAGTTTGTCAATGAAATTGACTGTTTCAAACGCTTCCCTGATTTTGAAGAGTTATCTCCCTTATCCTAGGTCCTTAATATTGTCAAATTAACAATAACATAAAATTGATACTTTTTTTTTAGGAAAACTGAATAACTATATTTTAATTCGTTAAAGGAACGTCAGAAAAGCAGCATTTTACACTGCTCGTGGTGGGACTGGAAATATATGGATAGAGAAATTGTCTTGTGTTGGAACGGAATGGAAACTATATGAATGTAATTACACCAAACAGAGAAAGGGAAGCTGTTATCATGACGAAGATGTTGGAATTGAGTGTTTTGGCTCAGACGAAGGTCAGGCATGAATATTTATAGATTATCTAAGCAAACACAAATACCGATTTCATTCACTATTTTTTTCCTTCGTTAATTCAAATTCTTAACTTAAATTATAACTTTTATATATCGTACTTCGACTGATAAATAGTCGTTTAATATTCTGATGTTCAGATATACCGTAAATCAATATACCTGTGCCAGATATTCCTTATCTAGATATCCAAGAATTCATTTTGTTTTTACTTTTCCATGTCAATTTTGTTAGATCACATGGCTTCCATACATAATATTCATTGCATAAAGAGAATGTTAAGTTGTCTTAAATTTCAATTTCATCCTTTATTTTAAATTTTTTGCCAGTATTTGTACAGTACAAATTGGACTCTGCAGAATCCAGAATCATCCTAGTACAAATTGTCTATTTTTTTCTGGGGCAAATTTGACTTCTCATTTTGCCAGTAGTAAGAACTTCAATTTTATTTCGAACCTTGCAATGTCTAAATTTTTGTACATTTTGTTGAAAACTAAGGACTATCTCCCTCATGCAAAGCTCTGTCCTTAGCTGATTTTAGCTTTACATTTAGATCATATTGGGTATTTGTTCTCTATCAGTATTGTAACATATTTGATTTTATCTGCACTGAAGAGACATAAGCTTCGAAAATGCGCATATGCAGAAAATAGATTCACAGGAACTTCCGTATTTAGTTATTTGTACTGAATTCATTTTTTTTCCGGAAAAATGGAGATATTCTCATCGCATGTTTTAATAGGATTCTGGATTTACATTGATTTAAAGCATCAAATTTGATTTTATTATAAGCGTATGGCGTGAATAACATTTGTAGGTAGTTGGACAGTATTCTATATTCTATTTCTGAATTGTTTTTTTTTTTTTTTTTTTTTTTTTTTTTTTTTTTTTTTTTTTTTTTTTTTTTTTTTTTTTTGTTTTTTTTTTTGTATTTTTTTTTATGTTTTTTGTATTTTTGTCTTGTAATTCTTTGAAATAAAAACCACGTTTTAAGTTTGATAGGGCTTCTTTAAAAAGAAAGAACCTGTGCCATGTTTAACAAAGCTATCAATGAGAATTTACTCTCTACCTATGCTTTTTTATTTATTTATTTTATCTCATTTTGCTCTAACAGAAAAGGTTTGTCAAGCGATAAACAAGTTTGATATCCATTTTTTTATTGCCTATTCCAAGTCAATAAAAGTGTACTGCTTTCCCATGGGCAGTCTTTATTTCATGACAATGACAACTTTTTCATTAACTTTTATATAATAAATATCTTTTCTTTTGATTTAAGTCATTAGAATTAAAACACTCCCTAAACAATAAAAGGATATGGAGTAAAAGCGCATGAGACAAAGTATCTACAAATTCATTGTAGAACTAATAAATAAACAACACTTTTATTGTAGTTCTTTATTTTGATGTGATCACGAAGCCTTCAACAATTCATTTTGCTAATGCTTCGCCGCGCATCCAAAACGATCCCTAACATCTGTTAAGGCGTTATTAATTTGTAATTGTCGACTGACGCAACATCTACGTTTTTTTAGCCCATTGGTGAGAGATACTAGTAGAATTCAGAATTTCTTGATTGTAAAAACTGGAATTCTAATTTGCCCCTTCATAAATTAGAATCGCAATTTGCACTAGGAGAATTCTAGATCCTATTTGATTCAAAAAAATATCTTAAAATTGTGTATGAAGATATTTATACTGCAATTGGATTATGTTTAACATGTTTGAAGGGGTACGCATGAAGATGAAGATTATACATCTATCAGCACTATAACTCATTTTAAATCATGCCTTTATGGCCAAAATGACAACCTTCTTGCAATAATAATTTGATTGTATGAAGCTCGCATTGCCCTTGTTTCTAAGCCCTCTTACAAATAAAGACACTACACGCGTTTTGTTTAAAATCTTACAAAACTAAAATATCCTAGAAATTTTAATATATGTCACAATATATATCACAAGTACTGTCATTATTCTCTATAACAGACTTAAGATGACTAATGAAGTAGTCACCATGCATTGTCGCGTTAGTAGCGAAGATGTCATAAAATTGGGGGAAAGTTATATATAGAAGTTAACGAAATATAAATAATAATAGATGCTTATGTCAATGTCCGTTTAGTTCTTGCTCGATTTTTTTTCAATGAATAAATGTTTCTTTCATGGCACCTTTAGTTTTGCCGTCAGTATTTTTTCTAAAAAAAAAGGGAGCAATTACAAAATTCATTCGCTACATCGATCAGATACTCGCTAAGAATAATTTTTCTGTAACAGGACTGTCTAATAAGTTGCCACTTTCTATTTAATATATATCCGCATGTCGAAGTCATTATGTTTATGTATTTTCTCCCAGTATTGTATTGTCACCAACAGAATAACTCTTTATAAATATAACTATGTTGAGTCACCTCCTAAGCTGTCCGTAAAAAGAATTAAGTCAAAATTGAAGGACCTTGATAAAAATATGTGTTTGTACCTGTTGACAATGCTTCTAACAACGTTGCTATTGTCTGAAAGATATACTATATCGATGTTCAACAAAATGAACTGGACAAATCAGACACTTTCAAACGTATCAATTGGGACGAAAATAGGTTAACCAAACAAAATAAGGATACAGAAATGCTTAAAGTTCCGCCTAAAGATAACATCCTACCTACCATGTACTGGGTTCCAAAGCTTCACAAAAATCCCTTTAAACATCGTTTTATTTCTGCTTCTAGTAAGTGTTCTACTACTAATTTATCCATTCATCTAACTAGTTCACCTACTTGTATAAAGGAGTTGGTTATTGAATACTGTGAAAAAACTTCAAAACTCTGGTGTAAATTACTTTTGGAGTGTAAAAAATTCTATTGAAGTTTTAGATTAACTACAATCGATTCAAAGACCAGTCTCATCTATCGACAGTTATGATTTTTCTACACTTTATATAACCCTTCCACATGATTTGATTAAATCCAAATTGGGACAACTTATTAAATGGTCTTTTAAATTTCCTGGTCTGCCGTTCATTTGCTCCAACAAAAAGCAAGGATTCTTCTCTAATATTACCTACAGTAATCATTGTTCCTGGATATGTAATGATATGATTAATCCATTCAATATATTGCTGGATAATATTTTTGTTCGTTTTGGGAACACTGTCTATCAGCAGGTCATAGATATTGCCATGGGTACAAATTGTGCTCCTCTAATTGCAGATCTTTTTTTTTCTTTTACGAACGAGACTTCATGAAAAAACTTCAAAACGGAACAATACCAAACAGTGATAAACTTATTTCTATTTTCAATGATAACAGCAAGTATGTTGACGATATCCTCACTATTGATAATCCCCAGTTTTTTTTAATTCTGTAGACATTATTTACCCGCAACAATTAAAATTAAATATAGCTAAATGATTATAAATACTGGCCTTTTCTTGATCTAACTATCATTATTGACTCCGGAAAAATAAAAACTAAAATATATAATAACCGGGATGATTTCGATTTTACTATCACTAATTTCCCTTTTTCCTGACGGCGACATCCCTTTAGCTCCATCCTATAGGGTGTATAATTCTCAACTGGTACGATAAGTACGATTCGCACGAGTGTGTTCTACTCTTCACGATTTTAATGAATGTAAACTTACTATCACTTACTATCACAGCCAAACTTTTACATCAGGGTTACAGATTTCATAAGTTGTTGAATACATTTAAGAAGTTTTATAATAAATATAAATATTTGATGTCTAAATATGACGTTACTCGTAAACAGCTTGTACTAAGGACATTTGTAATCCTCATTTTTACGGAAATGTTGTTAAAAATGCCAGAAATTGATTAAAAGTCAAGAAAAGCTGGGACGTAACTTACATTCTTTACGTAATAGGGGTTATCGACAAGATATTCTGCTTCCATCCGTTAAATTAGCTTTGAGACCTAATGACCTGAAAATTTTGCACACATACTGGCCTCTCTCTGATACTACCGATGTCTACTGAAATCCATGATGATTCTAAAACCAAAGGATTAACTTCTTCCATCGGAGTTTTGTCCTCAGCTATATTTGATATTACTGATTATTCGGATTTCGTTTGGTTTAAAGCATTTTAACATTTCTTGAAATTATGGATTTCCTTTGTTTTGGGTTCTAGTGCTGCTGATGAGGAATAAATTTCCGAAATGGCCATACAGCTCATTAACATTATTGCAGTTTGAGGTAACGTATGAGCTTTGGTCTCATGTTCATTTACTCCATATCCTTTCGTAAAATATTTAATACAGGAGTTTGTCTTTTATTGCAGTGTGGAGTTGGTAAAACGATTCCCCATAGTAGAGATGTATGCTCTTTATTTTTCTTAGATATGGTGTACTTGTACATGAGGTAATATCTCATGTGTTCACTTTGTTCAATTACTATTATCTAAATTTATGAAAATTCTAAAACCAAAGGATTAACTTCTTCCATCGGAGTTTTGTCCTTAGCTATATTTGATATTACTGATTATTCGGATTTCGTTTGGTTTGAAGCATTTTAACATTTCTTGAAATTATGGATTTCCTTTGTTTTGGGTTCTAGTGCTGCTGATGAGGAATAAATTTCCGAAATGGCCATACAGCTCATTAACATTATTGCAGTTTGAGGTAACGTATGAGCTATGGTCTCATGTTCATTTACTCCATATCCTTTCGTAAAATATTCATTATTTACCTTGAAATAGACAGTAATACATGTACCAATATGGCCCTGTTTTACCCAATTCTACGAAAAAAAAGTAAAGCCATTTTTTTCTTTATCATCAGGACAATATTTTATCGCTTTACCACTTGAACGGCAATTTGTTTTTGTCTCAGATGGAGTAATCCTTCAGCTTCGGAAGGATCTTACAGTGTGACTCCATAATTACACATCAAAATTCAAATTGATTTACAGAGAAACATATCGCGCACATTGAAATCAATACGCACACACGTAGAAACAATATAAAAAAAATCACCTCAGTATATTTTTGTTAAACAAGTATGTATTTATAACACAAGTAAAACCATTACAATAACTAAAATTACGACAAGAAAAGTGTACTTTGATACCGAAAATGTGAGCAAGGGCGCAATTACTTTAATAGTAAGCCGCCCGTCAAACCAAAAGAAGAAGAAATTGCTGAATGCCAGTAGGACGCCTTTCCTCAGTATTTAGTGGTATAGACTATTACACTTATTTATATACAGCAATGAGTATGTCTGGCACTGGCATATGTTCTTAATAAATCGGCAAATGAATGCCGCAGCGAAAATGATGAAAGGGAATTTCACGACCAGGAAGAAACTGGGGTTCAGCAAATTGGAAAATATAGAAATTAAGGAATTTTGTCACTACTGGTTTTCCGTATATTTTTCTATAAATTTTGTTTGTCGAACAATTACAGTCATTGATTCAGACAAAGGACAGGCGAAATAGTTCTAGCTAATAATGCAATAATATATTTATTGTGGTCAAATGTTTAAATACTTTCTTCGCTGGTAGCCAAGTATTATCGAATCTAAACGAATTGAGCGGACTTAGTATAAGACTTTGCATAAATCATTTTACATTGAATTTGAGTAAAAATGCATCTGTATTTTATGAGATGATGCTCAAAATCTGTTTTCCATGGGGTTTTTTGTCAAACAAAGTGTCGTGATAGTGTCCATCATTTTTGTCGTTATAAAATAAAGTTATCAATATTCTCGTTTGACATGACCTATATGACATTAGTGTTAGGTTTGGCGAATGTGCAAGAGAAGTTTCAGAAATGACGATGAAAATTGGAAACTATCGCTCGGACCGACAGAACAGACAGTTACGACGGCAGCCAAATGATGACAATAGTTTTCACTCGTCTATGGCTAAGTTATCCATACTAACACACATGAATACCCAAGAATAGTGGAGTTTGTACTGCTTATACATAAAATTTTTCCTGCAAAATGGGCAAAGCGTCAAATTAAATTAAGTAATGTGTCTTTCTCCTTTTTTAGCTCACCTGGCCATGCCAGGGTGAGCTTTTGCCATTACTTTGCGTCCGTCGTCCGTCCGTCTGTCCGTCCGTTATAAGCTCACTTTCAATAATCTTCTCCTCTAAAACCACTCAGCCAAATGCAACCAAACTTCAAGTGAAGCATCACTAAAGTATCTAGTTTCAAATTTGTTACTTTCATGGCTGCAGGTAAAAAAACATGGCCACCGTTACTTAAAATAGAACGCAGGGGTATATTGCAGTTTTTGGCTAATAACTCGATAGATCTTATACCTACTGTGCAATTTTGAAAAAAATCTAAAAACCCATCTCGGAGTTATAGCCCTTTTTCCTTAAAATTTTGAAAATTTTTGAAAAAAAAATGTTGAAAATTTGTGCATTGTTTATTTTTTGTTAAAAAAAAATGTAACAGATAGAGGTCAAGTGTAAAATGTAAAAATGTTCAGCATACCAAAATCTACCCACCCTGAAAGTTGAAGAAAATCCATAAACCCATGTAGGAGTTATTGCCCTTTTTTCACAGAATTTTTAAAATTTTCGCATTTTTCGTCTTTTATTTCCAAAACTATAGAAAATGAAGGTTGACTGTAAATTGATGAAATGTTTGCCATGTTGTGCCGACTACAAAACTGATGTTGAAAATTGTTCCTTGGCCGCCATTTTCAAAATGGCCGCCAAAGAAGGCGTACAAATTCAACATTGTCGGATTTAAATGAAAATTTCGTTTCCAAATAGGTATTGATGTTGCGACTTCGAAACTGATGTTAAAAATTGTTCGTTTTCCGCCATTTATAAAATGGCCGCCAAAAAAGCGGGAAAATTTAACATTGGTGGTGTTCGAGCTAAGAAACTGAAGATCAACTGTATAACTTACAATGTTACCTTGATTGTGGCAACTTAAAGCCAGGTGAGCAATACAGGCTCCTGGGAGCCTCTGGTTCCTGCCCTTGTATGATTTCTTCCCCTTACTCCTTGAATCCCTTTCATTTGCCTTTCTCCCCAATGCTCCATGAATAAAAGTTGAGTCACTTGCAGTAATTAATCCTTATATCGTTTAATATTTTTCATATTGGCCTAGTATATTACAAGGTTTTTTATAACTCCTCTTGATTTATCGTCACTTGTTATCAAAACATTAAAATAAGTCAATAGTGCGTGACTGGTCTTGTGCCGGCAAGGTCTATCAAAAAGTAAAGAAATGCTGGAAAGTAATTGATACTTTTATGTTATTATGTAATGTTTTTCATATTGGCATAGTTATGGATCCTAGGAAAGTTACATTGTCCTTAGGCTTGTGCCTAGAATATAGGACCAATATGGCCTACCTCGGATCTATACCGATGCCAATATGAAAAAAATACGCAATAATACAATAATATCTTCCCGAGTAGAATTAAATATTGCACGATTTTCAAGTACAGTATATATTCTAAGAGGTAAAATATTTACAAATATTCATGAAATAAACATTTTATTATAAAGCAAAGTGAAAATTCCTTCTAATAAGGTGATGTTTGGAGTCAATGACATCATGAAAGTTAAATCATATTGGACTTATGCATTAAGTTAATTCATTATGTGCTTACTTTGGTTGCTTAGCTGGAAAAATAGTATATATTGCTTTTCAAAAAGCAGAGTTATCAATGTATTTTTGTCAAAAAAGTATACGGAATATATCCGTGTTGAATCATTCAAGTAAAACCAGAACCAATGAATAAAAAAACTTAACACTAATGTTGGAAATATTCGTATTTAATGATAGAAAATTGAAGTAAGTATAGCTTTGGTCTTTTGTCTTATTTTTATCATTCTTTTATTTTTGTAAGTTCTCTTTTTAAGTATTTACTTTGTGTTTGTTTTGTTTTTTGTTTTTGTTTGTTTTGTTTTGTCTTTTGATTTGTTTTTGTTTTTGTTTTTGTTTTTTGTTGTTGTTGTTGTTTTTTTTTAATATGGTAAATTTAATGCATACAATATATATAATAAAGCTCCAATACCCTACAACCAAATATATTGAAGAACTTCTGACATAAGTGCTCAAAAACGATAATTATGTATTCAACGGTGAACTTTTTCTACATATAGTTGCAACGAGCACGGGAAGAAAACAAGTTCTATCATATATTAACATCTTATTGGCGAATTAGAACCAGGGCCCATTCGAACGCCTCATGCAGACTATTTTCATGGTTTTGTTTTAGTGATGACAAAAACTTTAACTTGACATGTTTCTGCAGGGTTGTAATGAGTGTAATTCTACAACTAAATTTACTTCATAGTCATCAACGGACGTGTTCCTCTCTCTCTCTGCATGTGTGTGTGTGTATGTGTGTGTGTGTGTGCATTCTGCTAAGTTCAAACATTTGGGAAAATCCCGTTATTTGATTTATTAACTGGACAGGGGATGTGAAAATGTATCTCAATGGTAGCAAAATTAAATTTTTAAACGCCCTAAAAGAAAATAATATAAAGGGAATTCGAGCTTCACAGGAAACCGGTTTCATATTCACTGTCTCCCGTGAGGTATTTATATTACACAATACGAGGGGATGGTTACCCAATTTCAAGTAACCCAAGTTTTCAAGTACCAACCAAAATTTGTATTAAGTAACTGATTACGTAATTCCTCGATACTTCAATGAGGAACCTCACTGGTGTTATCCTGCTTATTTTGTGTTAATGTTTATATTTTTGTATATCTAAATTTGTATACATTTTGCATGTAGTATGGGAGAGGGCTTGTATAGGCTTTACCTGTTGCCCAGTCCTTTTCTTTAATGGTCATGAGTAAAATAAGTTTAAAATCTAATACGAGGGTATGTTCTGGATTAAAGGATTTCATTTCATGTGTAGAATTTATTCCAATTTTACATGCATCACACATGATAAAAGCCCTTTTCAAGAACTATCCCTCTACTTGTTAATGTTATTTACGTTTGTATTTAGAATAAAGCACTTTTGTTAACCAACATCAGTCATAAAAAAAAAGAAATTAAAGCTACAAGATCTCACTATTTTGTTTTTGATAATTAATAATACATATCATATCTAATTATTTTGTTTTACTCTAGTTCGAGGTAAATGGTCTTATTGGAACAGCTGGGGATATTGCAGTAAAAAATGTGGTTACGGTTTTCGTAAACGTAGGCGTTATTGCAACAATCCAAGACCATCATCGTATAAATTTTACTGTTTTGGTGCATCTTTTCAAATGAAGAGCTGCTTTTTGAAGTACTGTCCAGGTAAATAGAATTCGACAGAAATATCACAGGTATATTATCATGAAACAATTTATAACGGTAATAAACAATGTGAGTTTTATTGAGTGTAAAACACGATAAGGGTCAATATCTCTATAACGCTAGCATATACCTTTATGCATTTATTGACTTTTAATGAGGTTTTCTCAGGAAAAGATTTGATGACCGAGGCCTACCGCTGAGGATGCCCAATTTTTCACCAGGGCCGTGTAGTAAATAGTAGGCTGAAATTAAAAGTCAAAATGCTTTGTTAAATGTAATTAGGAATTAAGCTTTTTGTTGATTTAAAAAGAAACAACATTACTGTACTTGTCATCAGATTGTAATTAAAAAAAATCTTTAACACTGTATTATAGTTTACTATGAAAAAAGTTGCTTATCTAACGATTTTGAATTGCCATAAATCCCCACGGGTTTTATTGCTAAATATTTTTTTATCAATATCTGAACTGTCAGAAAACGCCTTTCGTTGAGTTATACTTTGGTCCCTTCGATGCAAAAAATACACACGGGAACACTCTGAATGAAAATTTATTGATTTAAACACTTTTTTCAAAATTCAATACCACAGAAACAACACTCTTGCAATAGTGTACCAAATCATGACTTTAAGCACGCCTATAAGTGAAAACATAGCAAAGGACGCCCGTTTAAGCATTAAAATTGATGTTTTTTTACACCTACCTTTTCCTCTTTTACAAATTTGTTATATAAAATTACAAAACTTTTCTGACAATTGTTCCACTTTGCATATTTGTTTCAAGACTATTTCATTTCTCCACGTCAAATTATTGATTTAAAGATGGGTTTTGCAAATAATATTTTAATCCCGTATATCAACAGTGTTTTACCGATTTGGTCATAATTTTATATTTACACTTTTTCAATAGTTCATTTTGAAAGTGGTCGATGCCACTGCTGGTGGGCCGTTGGTCCCCGAGGGTATTCACCAGCCCAGTAGTCAGTAGTTCGGTGCTGACCAGAAAGCCGATTCTGTTTAGAACCTTACAGTATCTAAATGTTTGTAAATTTTGTTGAAAATAAGGACTATCTCCCCCATGCAAAGCTCTGTCCTTAGCTAATTTTGGCTTTACATTTAGATCATATTGGTTATTTGTTCTCTATCAGTGATTACATATCTTTAAGTTATGGTCTTCCAAACGTTTAGATTAGTGATAGTGAAATAGTGATATTTATGAAAACCACGAAAATTGATGTCCACGAATAAAAGTACTTCCACAGTATTTGTTCTCTATCAGTTTTTAAACATCTTTGAGTTTATGGTCTNAAATTTATTCAGTACTTCGGTGCTGACCCGAAAGCCGATTCTGTTTGGAACCTTACAATATCTAAATGTTTGTAAATTTTGTTGAAAACTAAGGAGTATCTCCCTCATGCAAAGCTCTGTCCTGAGCTAATTCTGGTGTTACATTTAGATCATATTGGTTATTTGTTCTCTATCAGTTTTACATATCTTTGAGTTATGGTCTTCCAAACGTTTAGATTTTATTTGCACTAAAGAGACATAAGTTGTCGAAATCCGCATATGCCTAAATTAAATTCACAGTATCTTCGGTATCTATTTGTTACCACTGGGTCATTGCCACTGCTGGTGGACCGTTGGTCCCCGAGGGTATTTACCAGCTCAGAAGTCAGTACTTCGGTGCTGACCCGAAAGCTGATTCTGTTTGGAACCTTACAATATCTAAATGTTTGTAAATTTTGTTGAAACTAAGGAGTATCTCCCTCATGCAAAGCTCTGTCCTGAGCTAATTTTGGCTTTACATTTAGATCATATTGGTTATTTGTTCTCTATCAGTTTTTACATATCGTTGAGTTATGGTCTTCCAAACGTTTAGATTCTATATGCACTGAAGAGACATAAGTTGTCGAAATGCGCATATGCAGAAATTAAATTCACAGTGACTTCGGTATTTAGTTATTTGTTACCACTGGGTTGTTGCCACTGCTGGTGGGCCGTTGGTCCCCGAAGGTATTCACCAGCCCAGTAGTCAGTACTTCGGTGCTGACCCGAAAGCCGATTCTGTTTGGAACCTTACAATATCTAAATGTTTGTAAATTTTGTTGAAAACTAAGGAGTATCTCCCTCATGCAAAGCTCTGTCCTGAGCTAATTCTGGTGTTGCATTTAGATCATATTGGTTATTTGTTCTCTATCAGTTTTACATATCTTTGAGTTATGGTCTTTCAAACGTTTAGATTTTATTTGCACTAAAGAGACATAAGTTGTCGAAATGTGCATATGCCTAAATTAAATTCACAGTATCTTTGGTATTTATTTGTTACCACTGGGTCATTGCCACTGATGGTGGACCGTTGGTCCCCGAGGGTATTTACCAGCTCAGTAGTCAGTACTTCGGTGCTGACCCGAAAGCTGATTCTGTTTGGAACCTTACAATAGCTAAATGTTTGTAAATTTTGTTGAAACTAAGGAGTATCTCCCTCATGCAAAGCTCTGTCCTTACCTGATTTGGATTTACATTTAGATCATATTGGTTATTTGTTCTCTTTTGGTTTTTACATATCTTTGAACTATGGTCTTCCAAACGTTTAGATTTTATCTGCACTGAAGGGACATAAGTTGTCGAAATGTGCATATGCAGAAATTAAATTCACATTGACTTCGGTATTTAGTTATTTGAAAGATATTTAAAAAGCATTTCTATTTCCTTGGTGCATATTTACCATTTTTTCCGTCATGAGGTAGACATAACCTGTAGATTGTCAGAAACAATAAAACAAAATTGGCTCATATAAGTTATCTAATGAAACAAAAATAATTATTTTACAAATTAAATAAACATTAAATAGCTGACAATTTTGAAGTTTACTAATGAATATCCAAATTGATAGTCCGTTGAAGTCCTCCAATAAATGTACAGATGAATATTCATTATAATCTTCATTAAATAATTAATAGCAGATTCACAATAACTGATGTCCATTTTCAATACAAAAGATATGCGCAATAATCCTGTATAATCTTATTTAACTGACTGTCTCACACTTTTCTACTACCTTATATTTATACATACAATGTATCTAGAATATTCTTGAACAATATATCAAGAAAATTCTCCATTAACTGACAATCACATGACTAATATAATTATGAAAGGTAAAGATTCAGAAAATTCTATATGTGAAATATTTCAATTTAAATTCTAGAAAATTCTACATGTTCTAAGGTGTAATAACCTTGACAATTGTAAACAACTTACATTACTATACAGAACAAATTACATAATATTTAGGCCTAACAAAATAAAAACAATGAAAACGATGCATCTCAGAATATTTACAATATTATATTTAATTACCTATAACATTTACTATTCTTTAATATATGTACATGTTTACAATGTTCTTTTTTCCTCAGCTTTAAAAAAAGGAGTAACAAACTAAAGGGTGTGTTTGTGTATTTGTTGTGCTCGTATAACTTTCATATGAAAATGCGGAAATATACTCGTTGTATCAAGTCGGGGACCAGTTTTGCTATACTAAGAAAAACTGGAAACGGCAATGCGTTCTAAAATGAAAACAGCAACAACTTACATCATATATTGAGTGCCAATGAAAACCCAACACTTAATTTTTCAGAATTTTTTTTTATGCACAAGTATGAACAAATAACAATTATAAACAAATGTAACTATCAATTTGCTTGAAAATTCACAGGCGTAAAAAACAATTTTCTGCATAACTGATTTTTGAAACCACGCCAACCGAAAAAAAAATGGCATGAAATGCACAAAAATGAGGTTTTGGCGCGAATTTAAGCATGATCGGTTTCTTTATCGTCCACTACAAAGCTTATCCACATTAAAACATTTTCTCATCTCAAAGTTTTGTAACTGGTTTTCATTTAATCCATGAATAATAGGGACTTGAAACATTCCCTGGGTTGTCTTTCAAAATGCCTTGTTTTTGTCATCAACAGACATTACTTTAACGTGTATCTGAACAACGATGAATCAGTAACTTCGGTATTAAGTCATCTGAAATTTTGTCAGCTTCTTTTCGAACCATTTGGAAACATTTCTACAAATTTTCAAATCTTTTTGAGATTTAGAATTGACATTCTCAAAACTCAGTATTTTTAACCCAAAAATTCAAAACATTGCCATTTTTGACAAATTGTAACTCTAAACAACTTCTTGACAAAATTGCAACTCAGAATTTGATTGTTTTTAATTTTTCGTTAGTGTGATTGAATTGTTCAGAACCTAAATTCACAGTTACTTCGGTATTTTATTATTTGTTACAACTGGTGGATGTCACTGCTAATTGACTATTAGTCTCCGAGGGTTTTCACTTACCCAGTAGCCAGTACTTTGGTGTTGGCCCAAAAACCGATTTCATTTGAAAATTTGGAATATCTAAATTTACGAAAATTTTGTTGAAACCTAAGGAGTATCTCCCTCTTGCATAGCTCTGTCCTTAACTGATTTTGGCTTTTCTGTGTAGATCCTTTTGGTAATTTGTTCTCTATTAGCTTTCACACATATTGAGGTTCATGGTTTTCCAAATGTTTCGAGTTTATCTGCATTGATGAGACATAAGTTGTCGAATTGCGCACATGCAGAACCTAAATTCAAATTGACATCGGTATTTTGTTATTTGTTACCACTGGGCCGATGCAACTGCTGGTAGACTGTTAGTCCCCGAGGGTATCCACCAACCCAGTAGCCAGTACTTCGGTGCTGGGTCGAAAGCCGATTTTAGTTCAAAATTTGCAATATCAGAATTTACAAACATTTCGTTAAAACCTTGTCGTCCTGTAGTTGTGTAAAAGTAAGTATGAATAATGATAGTAAATTTTACTAGTTTGAACTGAAATACATGGTGTGTTCTGAACAGTGTAGGCTGAATTTTTACGTTATTTTGATCACTATTAAACACTTCTTGTAAAAAAAATAATTTGGTTTAATTTTCACAAAAAACTGAGAATAGAAAGAAAGCTAGTATATGTAAGATATATTAATATTTTAGAAAATTCTACCGTCCATTGTTTTCTTAATTTAGAATAATGTGGTTAAAAAGCAATAAAATTGCTGAAGTTGTGATATAAATTATCTCCCTTGCAAGAATTTTTACTTTTACATGTTTTCATATAATCGTTGGATAGTATTGCACAAATGTAGAGTAATAGGCATTCATTATGAATAACTTGATGTTGGGTGGTTGTTTTTATGACTAAATGAATAATTCTTTGCTGTGTGGGAAAAAAATCACAATTTAAAATGTTTTATCACACGTTTTGTAATGATTCTATTTGTTTGTGTAAGTAATAAAAAATAAAAAAAAAAATCTCCTAATACCCCAGGTCTACCCCCTTGAGCCATTTTACAGTGTTAGAGAATATAAATCTACTCGAAGGACGCCAAGAACAAAAATCTTTTTTTTTTTTTTTTGTGAAATGGCGGTCAGTTTATTTTGTTTATGGAGGTGCTATAAAACGAATTGTGACAAAAACCTTCAAAAAAGGTTACAATCTGTGGATCTTTTATATTCTTCTATGAATTTAAATTTGAATTGATTTTGTTATGAAAGTGTTTATTTAAAAGAAGTGTATTTAAAAGAAGACCTGTTTAAACAATTTTGGAGAAGATTGAATGCATTCACAAAATTGATATACATGTATTAAATGAAATAAATCCACAACAAAATGGCCATACCTCCTTCTATATAATATGCTGTAAGTTTTGTTGACAAAATAATATCCAAAAAAACACATACCATTACGCCCTTTTGTGCTTTTGTGCATATTTTCAAAGATGAGAACCTATGTAAATTGTTTGTGTTTGTTTTTGTCGTCGTTGACGATGGGCTATTGCATATGATATGAGGGTTTTTATTAGTTTATACGTTGCATTTGTTTTATTCTCTTTATGGAAACTGTCATTGCTTGGCATATAACACCTTTTGTTTTTACACATCTGATATTAATTGATTTCATGTTTTTGAGTTTTTTCTATCTCAATATGTTTTTGGTTTTCTCTAGGAATTACCTTGTTGGTTTTCACAAGGAGAAGCCTTTTTTCAAGTGAATAACTAGCAGGCCTTAACTTTACTGATATAAAAACCTAGCAGATTTGCTTTACGAGCCCCCCCCCCCCACTTTTATTAACTGAAATCGAAGATCACGTTAGGAATTTAATAGCACGTAATTAAGTCTCATACTTTAAAAGACAATATTTCTTAAAAATAATAAAAAATAATCTTGAGCTTGTTTAATATCGTCAAAAAGTCAAAATGATCAGTGCTTGATATGTTGTAGTATTCTGTTTTTGTGAATCTCAAACGAAAGAATCATTTAGATTTTAGACCATACCACCCCCTCCTTCTCCCTCCTCCCGACACCGAGTTATTCTGATGAAACAGAAGAGTGACATGAATCTTCAAAGTCAAAGTCTAACATAACTTAAAATTGTTGAAAGCAACATGTTAAATAGTGATAAAAATGCGTCAAATCAGTCGTTGTAAGTCACCCTTTTACTATGTTCAAATGATTTTCAAAAAGTCGTTGATATTTTACCTTCAATGAGGTCAAGTCAATTGAAAGCTATAGCAGAACAAAACACACTTTAATTTCATTTCAAATCGGTTTAAATACGACTACTCCAGAGCAATGTTTTGTGTTTTGGTAAAGCATTCACTTGAACACAATTTAAGGTCAAAGTCAAGGGTAAATGTCATATGAAAGGCAATGGGTAAAATATTCAACGTTTTTGTTATGTGCTTATTTGCCAAATATCTGTAAACTATAGCCCGGCAAACTAAAAGAAGAGCTCCTAGGGTCACGACCTTTGACCTTAAAATGAAGTATATTTGGACCATGTCAGACACCGAAGACAACCATTTTCTAAAAAAAAACAAACATCACACTTTCGCTTAAGATAATAGAATCCATCAGGTTTTCAGGGCATTTAATTTTTAACTTTGCCTTTTCGCTGCTCCACTAATAGTATAAAACGGTTTATACTACGTCTTTTAAAGATCAAATCACTTTCCTTCGTTCACATCTAAAACTTTGACATCACATCAATTCGGAGCCGACATATACGGTACTGTGCAACGTAGCCCTTACCGTTTGACGAATGCGAAAAAGATTGCTGACGGAACGTGAACGGATCGCTGACGGGAACGTGACGGGACGGGACGGGACGAATCGATTCACGTCCATAATAGTTCACGTCCAGGTATTCGTCATTTGACGAATGCTATTCGTCAATTGACGAAAGAGGACTCGTCATTTAATGATATGCAAAATAATCAATAGATAATTGAAATTTTCCAAAAGAAACGAAGCGAATTCAATCGTGATAACGGTTTTTATTAATATTGACAGTGACTGGGAACAGTCAGATACTTAAATTTGATATAAAAAAATGCATTCATTGAAATTCAAAAGTAAACTTTCCCTGATTTTGTTGAAAACTGAACGAAAATGAAGAAAATGATAAAAATATCGATCAATTTTAATCAAATCCCTCGGGGATCAAATAATCATTCGAACTGCCATAATCATTTTTGTCATAATAAAGATGATTTCAAATGGACTGGTCAGAAGGAAACTTATTATATTAATAAAAAATCATTTGTAAATATTCATTTTAGTTATTATATGTACACCGGTCAGTGCGAAACTTTCCTTTTACACATTATTTTGTTAAAAATTCCATGAAAATGAAAAATATAATAAAAAATTACTTATGAATCTTCATTTTAGTCATTACATATACACCGGTTAGGTATTAGAAAGATTGTTCGGTCATATTAAATTCGATATGAGCATGTGGTAAGTTCCATTGCTGTCATGTAAGAATGTTATTTAACAAATTGCATCTTTTTGTCTGTCGAATCATTGGTTTCAGTGAGTAAAAGTATATTATAATATAGAAAGCGGTAAATTATCTATTTTTTTTCAGTTAAATAAATCTCATATTGTCAAAAATGAAAATGAAGGATTTCTAGTCACCGGAAGAAGAGACATCACAATATCTGGACAATGTCGTTGTCAAGTAAACAACTGGTGCATTGAAATGAAAAAAAAATCCGCATATAAAAATTCGGTTTTTAATTAAAAAATCTATATAATAAAAAGCATAACGAATCGACCGTCATGCATATAAATAGAAATGTCACTCGTATCTATCAACGCAGAGATATCAGATACTCAGAAAGGGTAGCATGTCCTGCTCTGTTAAAAGCACCCGTCACGCTGTAAGTGAGTCAATCTAGGAAAATGTCAAATTCGGTAGTCAAATCAGGAAGACCTTAATATAGCTGAAAAAATCCACTTTCATTTGCGATAGTGACACGTGATATCTTTCAAAGATATTATGGTTACGGCCATAGCATTTCTTGATGGATGAAATTAACAAAGGTTTAACAAATCCCTGACTAAGGAGTTTTTGGAACAGTGTTTTTTGCTCTATTCAAAAAATGACGGTACAAACTACACGCTCGACAGTAACGAATCAACTGTGAAATGTACACTCCATAGGCTGGAGAGGTAGGTATAATGCCGCGAAGAAAGGGAAATTCACAATTGGGAAATTATTATCATCACGCTTGTCATATAACTTAGATTTCAAATGTCCATCTTCGTCAATAAACAACAAAAGATCTAGGTACGAAGCTGAGGCATGTGTATCAGCTTTTTCTTTTATTTTAAGCTTATTGGAATATATCTGATGTAAATATTCCTTAAATTAAGGATTATTAAGAGAAAGTCCATTGTCTATGTAGCGGAAGGTAACATTAAATGAATGGGCTGAATGTTTTTGTTTTCTTTGTATAAGCCCTTTTAAAAACTTGGCCTCGTGCGAGAAAAGGAAAACGTCAGCTAAAAGTGGCACACATTTTGTTAACATAGGAATCCCCATTGTCCGTTGGAAAGCATGACCTCCGAATTCAACAAAATATTGTCGATCAAACATTTAAACATTTTGATTAAGTCAATCACAGTGCACTTCTAATTTAAAGTCTTGTAATTATACTTTTAAAAGTCATAACAATACCTCAATGTTATTTATTATAATACAAAAGATTCTTTCCATTTCTCGATCTTACTATCATCGTTGACACTGGTGAAATTAAAACTATAATTTATAATAAAAGGGATGTTTTGATTTCACAATTATTTTTCATGATGGCGACGTCTGTTCTGCTTTTAACACATTAATGAACGTAAACTTACTATCAGGTCCAAACTTTTACAACAAGGTTAAAGATTTCATAAATTGATAAACACATTCGAGAAGTTTTATAGAAAACATGAACATTTGATTTCTAAATATGATTCGACGCGCAAGCAGCTTATTACTAAGGGCATTTCTCACCCTCGTTTTTACGGCGATGTTGTTCAAAAATGCAAAATAGAGACTGACTAAAATCCAGAAAAGCTGGGATGTAAATTAAATTCTTTAAATATTCGGGGATATTGACAGGATATTCTTCATTATGCCGTTAACTTGACTTTTGTATTCAATGACCTTAAGATTTTACTGGCCCCTTACTGATACTGCATATGTCTTCTGAAATTCATGATGATTCATCCCAAACCCTTCGGGAATTTTTAAATTTCATTCTTATTCCGTAGTACGACGGTGTTTTTAAAGCAGACTAGGCTCCTTGAGCTAGCCAGCAGCTTAGCGACAAGCATTCCTTGACTCATATTTCTAAATTACGTTTTGTCTTATTCTTTCCTTCTCAAGTGGTCATGGAGTTATTAGTCTACCTGTATTGGGTTTTATTTGTATGTTTATTATACTATAGAGAAACGGGATAGAGAAGGTAGGTTTCGGTACCCATAAACGGGTTTATCCCTACTGCTAGCTCTTGCTAGTGTCGTTGCCAAATCCGGTTATCCCCGAGTTCCAATCGTTGTCTATGTTTGTCTTCTGTCATTTTATTGATTTTGTTGTGCAGTAAAATCTGGAATATTGCGGTATATGGTTGTATTTTTCGATTATTGTGGATTTTTCCGTTTATCTTTACTTACATTGTATTTAATATTCACATTTTTTTTTCAACTTAATACATGCAATGCCTTACATTCATACCTCAATCCAAATAGTATTCAATAGAAAGCATCATATAGCAATGATGCCTTTAGTAAACATGAAATGAATATTTTCTTGCAGAACATTTTGCTCAAACTTTGCCAACTACATACTCTGTTGCTGAACATGCGGACTTACACAAACCGTGAATCCAATCTTGAAAATCAAATCAATTCATCATATGTATACACGTACATTCCTCTTCTGACTGCGAACATGCTTTTGTTTGTGTGTCTATGGCTCCTTGCTCATTGATATAAGCGTAAGCTTTGTTTAATTTTTTTTTCACCTTCCACACCCGTAAACTAAACTCTGATGTAATTTCACTTCTGAAAGCCAATACACAGTGATCAAAATAACGCCGATAAGGATACGGACTAGTACATTATTTTTTATGAATAAATATTTTTAAGTTTAAAAATTTGATTAGAGCTCAATCTCTAAAATTAGCGCGACTATTGTGTTTGTACCTGAATTCAGCATGGAACTATAGATTACAACTGTTAAGTACTTCAATAATCTGCATGTAATTATATTACTACTACCTTGGGTTTTTCGTATAGGTATTGACATTGTTTTTTCTCTGACATATTGTCATGGTTATTTGTATTGTATTGTGCTATAACACATACATGTAGCTCCATTTTCCCGTAAATATTGTATATTTCCAAAATTATATAAAATATCTCTCTTAATCAAACGGTGACATATAATTTTTTAAGTTAAAAATACAGCTGAAATATATACCCCTGAAATGTCAAAAAAATAAAAAAAAACAATCTATGTGATATTTATTTCAGATGAAAGCTGAACAATAACCATGTTCTCACTTTTCCCTATATATTTTTATTGCTGAAAAAAACTGGATTTGGCCTGATTGTCAAAGCCTGATAACAGGAAAAGATGATCGGTGGCATGTCATTTCTATTTTATTTTTTTGAACAAATGGACTAAGACGCACAAAATATCTTAAAATGAAATAAATCTGATGTTTTTATTAGGCTCGAACTACCTTAAAGGTAAAGGTATGTACCTACAGGTAAATTATAGTGGAGTAATTTCTATCTAAAAATGTTTAGGTAATTTCTTCCAAATAATTAAAAATAAAGAATAAATTATTTTTTCTTGGAAAATTAATGTTGTGAATATTTAGTTTTTTTCCATTAATTAAATTCAATATGTTTTTCTTTATACATGTTATAATCTAGTAATAAAAATTCATAAAGTTTCTAATTATCACTATGGTGTATATTACATTTTGTTGTAAAGCAAGTTTTATTTGTTTCAAAGTACAACTTTTTTACAGTTAATCAAGGTTTTAGGATATCATTGGATTTTAATTGTTTAATCCAACGTTAGGGTAAACTTCCTTTTATTTTGGTGAATTCTCCAATCAAGTTTGTTTATTTTGAAGTTAAGATAAAATCTTATCCATATTTTTAACGATATTTTTAATACTAAATTAAGGGACTGATTTAGAAAATGGAAAGTATTTGTTATATGAGTTATAGAATAACAAAATACCGAAGTTACTGTTAATTTTGTTTATGCATATATGCATTTCGACAACTTATGTCTCCTCAGTGCAGATAAAATAAAAAAGAAATGAAGTTTTGTTCTTGCTAAATTTGTCTCTGAAACAATCATTTTTCCTTTAAAAAATGTCGATTTTTGTGAAAATAACCGATTCCGGAGATCGCTTTCCGTTCTGCAGCTTATAAACTTTAACGCATGCTCTTAAGAGCTAAAAATAACGTACTTAAATGTGAGTGTTAAATGGGCCAAATTTGCAGTACATCATCTGATATTATGGGAAATATTTTCAAAAATAACAAACGAAAGCACATCATTTCATGGCCGGGCATCTCTTGGACATCTCTTGATGACTTCACTTTTCCAATAGTCAACTTCCCCTTTCTTTGTAGCAACATTCCAAAAGCACCAGCATACGGAGTTTACATCTCCAAACTCATTCGCTACTCAAGAGCCTGTGGTCGATACAGTGACTACCTTGATAGAGCTCGGTTGCTTACAAATAGGCTACTTAAGCAAGGGTATGTTGCCCATAACTTAAGGTCATCACTACAGAAGTTTTACGGTCGAAATCACGATCGTGTGGACCGCTATGAGATATATGTTTCCCAGATGACAACAGATCTTTCTCTTTGCCACTAAAGTTTGATTTTCCTCTACCGGATTTGACTTTTCTACTGGAGTTGACATGTTCAACACGGCGGGTGTCTTATAAGAAGCAGGAGATGCTTACTCTACCGGTGCACCTGATCTCACCCATGGTTTTTATTGTGTCTGTGTTGTTCATTTTCTATATGTGCGTGTCTTCATTTTCGTTTCTGTGCCGTGCTCATGTTATTTCTTCGTTTTTCCGACGTTGCTTTTGTCCTTGGATTGTTCTTTTCAGACTGACGGTTCGGTTCTCACTTACTTAAAAAAAACTGACATTTGTCTTGCTTCATTATTTACGAAAATACTCATGAAATAATCATAAACCTGCGCATGCTTGTTATATAAACTACCTGGACATTGGAGGATCTAAAAGAGGGGATCCGGTGGATGGAACCCCATTTTTTTCTTGAACATTGGATTACCTTTATTCTTGAATATTTTTTTTTTTAAATTTGGTGAAAAAAATTAGGCAAAACTGACACAAAATTGGTTCAAAATGACCTTAACCTCCTTTTTGGAATCTCACTGGAACCCTTTATTCGGAGGCTGAATTCTCCTAGCGCCTCATTAACCGCAAGGAGATGTATAAAGAATGGAATAAACAAAACTATTTTGAAACCATTGGACCGATGCCACTGCTGGTGGGCCAGAGGTCCCCGAGGGTATTCACTAGTCCAATAGTCAGACTTGTCTGGCAAACGAAAATTTATATAGCAATTAATAGGAATTTACTGTTTTATCAAAATTCTAACCCCTTAAAAATACTTCGGCTTCATTCCGTGTATGACACTCGATGGAAGTCTTTAGTACTGGATTTGGCTTTCCATTTCGATATTTTTGGTAATGAGTACTTCTTCGTTTGACTTTTATTTAATTTAAATGCTGCTTATTAGAGGTTTCTCCTTGAAACACGTGTACAGTATAACTAAATTTACTGTTAATTTTTTGCAACTTTGGTATTTTTGTATTCTAAAAAATAAATCTAAAGGATTTGATTAAATATGAAAAAGAAAGGAAATGGGGTAAATATCAAGGAGACAACATCCCATATCCAGGTTAAAACGACAAAAAACAAAATCCTTTTACCACATGTCCCAGAAAACCTAAGGCTATAACCAACAGATAATAAGGCCAAAACAAACAAAAAATGTTATTTGATATGAAGCATCATGTTGCATGTCAAAGGTGGAGAAAATATTTTTTTTAACATTTTATCAGCAGCTACATGTACTCATCACCGCCTTTTTATTTTTGGCATGCAGAATTTGAATTAAAGTCTTTTGTCTGTGTACTTCTGTGTACTTCCTCTTTGCGGACTTGGGTAATAATTGACATTAATGGTAAATGGTAAAATTTTCCTCAGTTTTCACGTTAAATGACGTGTATGCAATAAAGATTGTTTATTCATTCATTCAGTAAAATAAACACACCATTATGTTATCCACGTCATTCTAATCATTGCGTATTGGCTTAACAATGAGATACGTTTTTCACAGAGAATTACATCCGAGTTACAAAAATGTAACCTGATCGTAACAGAGGGTATGCCTTTGCGTTTCTTTATCGTTCTCTCAAATGTTTTTTGTTTACTAATCACTTAAAGCCATTATATATTCATGATATTCACGAAAACAATATTAATAAAATTGAATTTTTTTTTTAGATTGGAATAATAGACATGATGGAAAAGATGGCGAGGGATTTGTATGGATGATTGTGATTGGAATTGTGTATGGGGGAGTTCTTGTAGGTTTTGGTGTATGGGGTTTGATCATATGGATTCAAAGAAATTGTAAGCTAATGAATACCATTATGGTTTTCGCACACCTGGCTACAGCCAGAATAAACTTTTGCCATCACTTGGCGTCCATTGAAGAATTATAATTTAAAGATATTGCCTATGGAAATTGGTATTCAAATTCGAACCAGAGTTGGTCACAACAGTCGTTAAAGATGTCCACATCTCATCCAAGATTACAGCCAGAGGGGACCTTAGTATAACACTTTTCATGTAATGTAGTAAAACTCTCATTTGTTAAAATTACATTTAATGAGATTTTTGTCGTTGTTCTAACAAAAAGGAAATGTGAACCTTTTCTGTTGATTACCACAAGACGAAACACATAGTGCAAATGATTAAGGACATATAAAAGGAATAGAAATAATCATTTGGTAGGATTTGGAAGCGTGATAAACCCCATTATTTGAATGATAACTTCGATACAAGCTTTTCAAGACAATTATAGCCAGTTTAAATGGATGTCTCTTCCAGGCCAAGAACGTGTTGGTCAACACCTTGTCATTGTCGTCTAATAAATGTTTAAGTTTCTTTATATTCTGGTTATTAGATGAGGCTTGTTTCCATTGTTTCATTGGTATTTTGACTTTTTGGGCTCATTTAGAGCTTGCTATATGGTTTGAGGTTCCTCACTGTGTTAAAGACCCTACTATGACCCCTGGATTTTTAAACCTGGATATGGGATGTTGTCACTTTTGTATTAACCCTTTTCCTCTCTTTTTCATGTAAATTGATGTAAAACCTTGTGCAGTGTTCTTGTGTTTTAAAAATACATTTCTGTATTCATTTCATTTAATTCACTATTCAAAATATTAAACGTTCAAGCTTCTATTCCAAAATACTCCGGTGCTGATATTACTAATCCTATATCACAGCCTCTCTCTCTCTCTCTCTCTCTCTCTCTCTCTCTCTCTCTCTCTCATTTTGTTTACTGGTTTACACGTATTGTAAAATAAAAGATGACATCGTGTGGCAGAAAATTACAATTAGTAATAAAGACAAGAAGATCTGTCTAAATGGTATTATACTCATGGCCATAGATATGAATATTCTTTTTAGCTCACCTGGCCTAGAAGGCCATGTGTGCTTTTGCCATCACTATGCGTCCGTCGTTCGTCTGTCTGTCCGCCTGTCTGTCGACAATTTCAAAAATCTTCTCTGAAACCGTTGGGCCAAATGTAACCAACTTCACTTGAATCATCACCAGGGTATGGCTTCTAAAAATTGTGTTCGATTAGTCTGCTGGTCAAAAAACATGGCCGCCATTGCTAAAAATAGAACATTGGGGTAAATTGTAGTTTTTGGCAAATAACTCGAAAATCATTACAGATATCAAAAATCTGACATCGGGTGAAAGTGATTAGCATAGCAAGATCTATTTGCCCTGCAATTTTGATGAAAATCCGATAACCAGTCTTGGAGTTATTGCCTCTTTTCCGTAAAATTTACAAAATTTGTGTATTTCTAATTTTTTATTTCAAAAAGTGTAATAGGTAGAGGTCAAGTTTATTGCAAAACGGTTCAACATATCAAGATCTACAATCCCTGGTATTTTGAAGAAAATCCAAAATTCCTTGTAGGAGTTATTGCCTTTTTTTCACGGAATTTTTTTTAATTTTCATATTTTTCGTCTTTTATTTCGTGAAATTATAGAAGATGAAGGTAAAGTGTAAATTGATAAAATGTTTTGCATGCTGTGTGGATTTCAAAACTTGTGTTAAAAATTGTTTGCTGACCGCCATTTTCAAAATGGCTGCCAAAAAAGGCGGGAAAATTCAACATTGTTCAATTTCAATGAAATTTGGTTTTCAAATAGATATTGATGAAGCAACTTTAAAACCGGTGTTGAAAAGTGTTCATTTTTCAAAATGGCCGCCAAAAAAGGCGGGAAAGTTCACCATTGTCCGATTTTAATGATATTTGGTTTCCAAAAAGGTATTTATATGGCAACTTCAGAACTGATATAAAAAAATATTCGTTGATCTCCATTTTCAAATGGCCACCAAAAAAGGCGGGCAAATTCAACATTGTGCGATTTCAATAAAATTTAGCATCCAAGTGGATATTGATGTCACTACTTCAAAACCAGTTTTGAAAGTTGATCGTGACCGCCATTTTCAAAATAGCCACCAAAAAAGGCGGGAAAATTCAACATTGTCTGATTTCAAGGAAATTTGGTTTCCAAATAGGTATAGATGTCGCAACTTTAAAACTGATCTTGAAAATTGATCGCTGACGGCCATTTTCAAAATGGCTGCCAAAAAAGGTGGGAAAATTTAATATTGTCCGATTTCAATGAAATTTGGTTTCCAAATAGATATTGATGTTGCGACTTCTAAACTGGTGTTGAAAAGTGTTCGTTTACCGCCATTTTCAAAATGGCCGCCAAAAATGTGGGAAAATTTAACATTGTCCGATTTCCATGAAAGTTGGTATCACAATAGATATTGATGGTGTCACTTCAAAACCTGATTGGAAAATTGTTCGTTGACTGCCATTTTCAAAATGACTGCAAAAAAAGGCAGGAAACTACAACATTGTCCGATTTCCATGAAAGTTGGTTTCACAATAGATATTGATGGTGTAACTTCAAAACCTGATTAAAAAATTGTTCGTTGACTGCCATTTTCAAAATGACCGCAAAAAAAGCGGGAAAATTCAACATTGTTCGATTTCAATGAAACTTGGTTTCCAAATAGTTATTGATGTCGCAACTTCAAAACTGATGCTAAACTTTGTTTGCTTACAGCCATTTTCAGATTGGCTGTCAAAAAAGGCGGGAAAATTCAACATTGTCTGATTTCAATGAAATTTGCTTTCCATGTGGATATTGATGTTGTGACTTCAAAACTGGTGTTGAAAATTGGTAGTTGACTGCCATTTTCAAAACGGGCGTCATCAAAGCTGGGAAAATTCAACATTGTCTGATTTCAATGAAATTTGGTTTCCAAATAGATAATGATGTTGGGACTTCAAAACCTGAATTGAAAATTGTTTGTTGAGTGCCGTTTTCAAAATGGCCACAGAAAAGGTGGGAAAATTCAACAAAGTCTGATTTCAATAAAATTTGGTTTCCAAATAGATATTGATGTCGTAACTTGAAAATATTGTGTTGAAAATTGTCTTTGACTGCCATTTACAAAATGATGTCTCAACGTCAAAACTTATGTCGAAAGTGGTCCTTAGCAAGAACGTTTTTGTCAAAAAAGCCCAACAAAGAAATATAGTAAAACATGATCAGACTTAAAATATAGATCGAACTACCAAAGTTTTAGGGAATGAAGTTCAACTGTATAACTTTCATGTTATCTTGATTGTGGCAACTGAAAGCCATGTGAGCGATACAGGCTCCTTGGAGCCTCTGGTTTCTTACTTAGCCGAAAGTTTTGATGCATTATGCACAAAAGTGCGTTGATGGAAGTATAATATTTTGATATAAACATTGATTTCTAAATGTGAAGTACGAAAGTCTTTGATTTTACGAATCTGTTAGTCGACTCCTACAACCCGTTCTGAAACCCATTTTGGTGAAAATGGTACACTTTTCAAATTAGATATTTGGTGTAAAAATGTTCCCCAAAAATGCAGTTTTCGAAGTCCATCGTGTACAAGAAGGATTCAAGTGATAATTTTATTGATTTTTTAGAGAACAATTAGATTTTTTGAAAACATACATCCCTTAAATATCCCATGCATTCTCAAGAAAAAAAAATATTTCATATTTATGACCAAAAGTATACGCTTTCGATATATGTTCTCTGAAAACTCAGTAATTCCTAGTTTCATCTACTTTCGAATTGTCAGTCCTGTATCATTAGAATAATCAGCAAGCCAAAATAATGTATTGAAGAACTCACTATCCAAACTGTTCAAACGATGTCACATTATCACCTTCTAATATTTTCAACAGGAAAAGCATTACATAAAGTTACTTGACGTGTTCATTCCTTGTAAAATGTTTTATAATAATTCAAAGAGATATTTAACATAATAACACTGTATTTTTTTAAACGTACAACAGTTTTTGATTTACCTTAAAGCTATTAAAAATTTTCCATTCATTTCAGGTAAAAGGGAACAGACCGTGCAGTAAGTTATTTCTAAAATATTGTTTCCTATACAACATGTTTTTACTTAATTTGCGGTCGAAATGTCATTTTGCATGTCGGCAAATTCTTCAGGATTAGATTTGAAATCTGTATTCCTTAGATATGACAATCTAGTTGGTTCAAAATGTTTGATGTTTGAGATTTTTACCTAAAATTTAAACTTGAGTAATTTACATTTTATTAATTTTGTTAATATTTGTTTTAAAAGCTGTTCTCCGTTTCTTAAATATTTTCTTAATCACCTCCTTGATCATAGAATGGAAGTTACTTCAAATCTACACCTTTCAAATGGTAGTTGAATCAAGCGTTCATCTGCATCATTTAAAAAAAAGAATTATAATAATATTCCCAATAAAATTGTCAAGAACCCTTAAAGGGAAAAGATAAGCATGCGCAAAACCGGCGGATAAATTGAAAACCGCAATGGTTCTGACTTGGTACAGGTATTTTAAAATACACGATGTCTTAGACCACTTAAATTGTATTCCAAACATTCCCTTCCTAGGAAACAACTAAACCCCAATTGCTTTTAGAAGGTCAGAGACATTTAAAAATTTTAAATATAGATAAACATCCCAGTACTAATTGTAGTTTTGAAGGTAGAGACAGAGAAAAACACCGTATCGCGGCGAGTCTGATAGGACGAGCTGTGATGCTAGTGATTTTTTTGTCGAGACCTACAAAACTACCATTATTGTTTTCATCGGCCATGTCATACGAGTCATGACGTCATATTCGTGACATCATTGTCTGATATTTTCTTGTATCAGGCGAGAACGGAGATACTGGCAATATCCGTTGGTAAGATCAAAGAGAAGAATGTTCATATTGCCGATAAATATAGAATAATGGTAGATTTGAAAGTCGTGACAGAAAATATCACCGTATCGCGGCGAGTCCGATAAGACGAGCTGTGATACTAGTGATATTTTCTGTCGAGACCTTCAAAACAACCATTAGTTTTTGTTTTTTTTTGCGACGTCATAAGAGCCATGACGTCATATTTGTGACGTCATTGTCTGATATTTTCTTGTATCAGATCAGTGTGGAGATAATAACAAGTATCAGTCAGTAAGATAAAAGAGAAAAATGTACATATTGCCGATAAAAATGATTATTAAATCACAGTTCGGAATGAAACACAAATTTTCCAACAAGAGAAATAAGTTTTTAATTATCATATGTGACGAAATTATTTTACAACCGATTAATTACTTGTGTGAATATATATTGTGTTTAATTTATGCGTTGCGCATATCAACCCCCAGTTTTTAAGAAGTGTGAATCATCAAATATCAATGCTTCTGTCATTTCGGTTCCTGCAGTTTTGACAACAATTGAGGTAAAAATCAAAACACTTAGAAAGCCGTTCATAGGGGATTAATGTAATCTGATCGAGTTATATGCTATCGTTTTAAGAAGCTTAAGTGTCATATAAAGTGATTTTTTTTTGCATGATCAAATTTGAAAAATCTAAATTTTTGACAGAACTATCCATATAGCTGCAAATCCTCCGAAAACATAAAGGGACGGACAATTTGTGATATACATGTATAGATAGTGTCAATGGTCTCTTACTTAGCAAAAATTCAAATTTGTCTCATAGTTATAAAAAAGATATTTACAAACATAACCGCGTTGTTCCATTGCTTTGTTTTACCATTTATTTGTAGACTTTTTCTCATGTGCATTTATTTCATATCCCTTCATTGCTTATTTTGAAGAAAAATCAAAGTCATTATGAAAGACAATCATCGGTTTTTCGATGCGGTAAATCAATTTTTGTCATTCAAACATCCATTCGTTGCACTTCAACGCAGATGGTCTGATCATTGTTTAATTCATTTTTAACATAACAACCGAGACATTTCCCTGACAGTTCGAGACTTTTTTTAAGATTTTTAGGCATTCCCAAACAACCATCAAGATGGTATTATTGAAATTTTAATATTTTCAGCCTGTAATTTTCATTAAAACATTGATTGTAAAAGACAAGACGAAAAGAATGAATAGAATAATCTTGCATACAGGGGACATATTTTTTTCCACAAAAGATAATCAAATGCAGTGTGGAGTTGGTAAAACAATTCCCGGTGTTTTAGATATATGCTCTTTATTTTTCTTTGGTATGGAGTACTTGAAAATGAAATTATATCTCATGTGTACACTTTATTCATAACTTTCATCAAACTATGTAAATTCTAAAACTTAATGTTTAACTACACACCACTAATGATTTTCCTCTACCGGATTTGACTTTACTACCGGAGTTGACATATTCAACACGGCGGATGTCTTATAAGAAGCAGGAGATGCTTATTCTACCGATGCACCTGATCTCACCCATTGTTTTTATTGGGTCCGTTTTGTTCATTTTTGTATATGTGTGTGTCTTCATTTTCTTTTCTGTACCGTGCTCATGTTATGTCTTCGTTTCTTCGTTTTTCCGACGTTGCCATTGTCCTTGGAATATTCTTTTCAGACTGACGGTTCGGTTCTCACTTACTTTACTACCACTGGGTTGATGCCTCTCCTGGTTGACAATTTGTCCCCGAGGGCATCATCAACCCAGTAGCTTATTTTACGTAAGCATGAAATTGAGAAACAACAAGACCATACTGGCTTGGGCGACGCCCAGTATAAAAATGCCGCAACCTTAAGATATCATGGACAAGGTATCATCTTGTAAGGCAAGTGTCCAGCCAAACAAAGTCAATACCATACTTTGTGAAATACGACTCAGAATCACAGAAAAAATATACAGAGAAAGAAGTGATTGAAATGTTAGAGTTTCTGATCGACAATATATTTGTCCATTTTGGAGGACTTGTTTTTCAACAGATTATCGGAATTCCAATGGGCACAATTGTGCACCTCTATTAGCCGATCTATTTCTACACTCATATGAAGCTGAATTCATCAAAGGGCTTCTTCAAAATAAAGATAAAAAACTGGCCCAGTCCTTTAATTTCAGCTTTCGTTATAGAGATGATATTTTATCACTAAACAATCCTCGCTTTGGATATTGTCTTCATCTTATCTATCCAAAAGAGCTAGAAATTAAGAATACTACAAATACTTCCACATCAGCCTAATTCCTTGACCTTCATCTTGACAGTTACAAAAGAGGTACACTACAAATTAGGCTATATGACACGCGATGACTTCACTTTTCCAATAGTCAACTTCCCCATTCCAAAAGCACCAGCATACGGAGTTTACATCTCCCAACTCATTCGCTACTCAAGGGCCTGTGGTCGATACAGTGACTACCTTGATAGAGCTCGGTTGCTTACAAATAGGCTACTTAAGCAAGGGTATGTTGAGGTCATCACTGCAGAAGTTTTACGGTCGACACCACGATCTTGTGAACCGCTCTGAGATATCTGTTTCCCAGATGACAACAGATCTTTCTTTTTGCCACTTAAGTTTGATTTTCCTCTATTTGACATGTTCGACACGGCGGATATCTTATAAGAAGCAGGAGATGATTACTCTTCCGGTGTACCTGATCTCACCCATGGTTTTTATTGGGTCCGTGTTGTTCATTTTTGTATATATGCGTGTCTTCATTTTCTTTTCTGTGCCGTGCTCATGTTATGTCTTCGTTTCTTCGTTTTTCCGACGTAGCCATTGTCCTTTGATTGTTCTTTTCAGACTGACGGTTCGGTTCTTACTTACTTTGATATAACTGATTATTCGGATTTGGTTTGGTTTTTTGAATTTTAAACATTTATTGAAATTGTGGATTTCCTATATTTTGTTCTATTGCTGCTGATGAGGAATTACTAAGTACTTTCCGAAATGGCCATACAGCTTATTAAAATTAATTGAAGTTTGAGAGAACACATGTGTTATGGTCTCATGCATATTTACTCCATATCCTTTCGTAAAATAATTAAGGAATCATACAAATACAATTTTCTAATTAAAAAGGTTGATCTTAACAAAGGCATTAAGTATCAAGTAATGTATAATTATATGATGTTTATTAAAACTTGACATAATCAAAATGAGAAAAGAAAATGCACCCTTTTTACAGGGATAGAAGACCACAACAAATCACTTATAGAGAAGTAATTGATTTGCCAAGGAACCAGGCAGGTAACAGGGCCACGGCTACAAGTGCTTTTTAATCAATTCAGATTTTGAGACGATAGGAAATGAGGTCGAAAATATTAAATTTCACTTTTGGAATTATTACATTCAAAAACAGTGCAAGGATTCAACTGAATATAATACCCTTTTATACCTCAAATATTCATTAACTAATCATACAGTGTATTTATCATTCATCTAAACTGTTAAATAAATACAAGTGTCTTTCAGATCTTCACTGTGAATGCAAAAGCTCATATTTAACGTTATGATTTTAAACTCCTATTTGATGACGTCGCCCAGGACCGAATGGACTAATCCAGAGGTGTTGAAATGCATTTTTTAATGATTGAACCAGAATATTTGAATATGTTGCTGTTGAAGAAACAATATCTTTTAGTTGTAAAAACACTTATGCCATTGTTTTAGTAATTTGCACTCCTATTCCGTCTTTTCGTCAGCCGGGATCAACTCCGGGTCAGGTTTTTGTAGGACGGTGTCTTAGATTTGAAGTTATTACCCTTTGCTTCTAACATCATAGCTAGTATGGAATAAATACGAATAACTTGTCAGTCAAATCAAAGACATCTGAATAAAAATTTGCTGAGGGCTCAAAATAACTTCATGTTTTATTTTTCTGAGTTCTTTTTTAACCCATCAAAATTTCAATCTTTACTTTTTGGTCAGGTTTTCTTCATATGCCAAAAAATATTGAAAATGTCGATTTCCTTCTATTCTGCCTTTGTTGTGACACCGTCCGAGATGGGAGATAACTCTTACATGTACAAAAATAGCTAAATTACTGCGATTGTCTTGGTTTACGAAAATGGGGAGTAATCATAAGCCACAAGCATAAGAGGAGACTGACATAAAGACACAGCCTTCGGCTTGTTTCAGATATACATTATAACCATTACATGTCAGTTATGCGCTGAAATGAAAATTTCTCTTATTTTGCTCTAAAAACATTTAATTGCATATTTGTAACAAGTATATTATTATCAAAATTCATCATGCTTCGAAAAGTTGAAATCAACTGGATCAAAGTGTTATTTTATCAGTTTATAAATATACTTCCCAAAGCCCTACTGAACGTTCTAATTTTTATTTAAAAATCAGTGCAATCGTATCGGTTTGATATATTGTATGTATGTACCGTCCAAATTTTCAACTTTTGACTTTTTTATGCCCCGCCAACGAATGTGAAAGGGGCATATAGTGTTACCCTTGCCCGTCCTTCCGTCTGTCCGTACGTCCGGTTAAGTTTTGCCTTAAAGTCCATTTCTCAGAAACTGTAAGAGGTAGAACAATGATAATAGGTCAGTAGGTAGATCTTTAATAGTACTACATAGTTCACTAGGTAGTTTGACTCTTTGACCTATATTTCATGCTTGACTGACTCTGGTTCAGTTTTATGTTTAAGTCAATTTCTCAACAACTATACATTATAGGACAATGATATTTCATCAAATGAATTGCCTTGATGAGTAATATCCAAATCATTGACAATTAGGTAGCTTTGACCTATATTTTACGCTTCATTGACTTTGGTTAAGTTTTGCGTTAAAGTCCATTTCTCAAGAACCATACATAAAAGGACAATGATATTTCATCAAATCGATTGCCTTGATGAGTACTACCCAAATCAGTGACAATAAGGTGGCTTTGACCTACATTTTAGGCTTCAGTGACTTTGGTTAAGTTTTGCGCTTAAGTCCATTTCTCAACAACTACACATTATGCGACAATGATATTTCATCAAAGTAATTCCCTTGAAGAGTACTACCAAAATCATTGACAATAGGTATCTTTGACCTATATTTTACGCTTCGGTGACTTTGGTTAAGTTTTGCGTTAAAGTGCATTTCTCAAGAACTATACATAATAGGACAATGATATTTCATCAAATTAATTGCCTTGATAAGTACTACCGAAATCAGTGAATATAAGGTGGCTGTGACCTACATTTTACGCTTTAATGACTTTTGTGAAGATTTGCGTTAAAGTGCATTTCTCAACAACTACACATTATACGACAATGCTATTTCATCAAAGTAATTTCCTTGATGAGTACTACCCAAATCATTGACAAAAAGGTGGCTTTGACCTACATTTTACGCTTCAGTGTCTTTGGTTAAGTTTTGCATTT
>MJUU01029717.1:0-21555 GCA_002080025.1 Modiolus philippinarum
AATTTCTTGCATGTTTTAGGGAACATTATGCCAATGGGAAAATATCAGTTTGCGCACTGTGAGTATTTGGACATGAATACGTCATATCATAATATTTTCTCGCAAGTTTTTGGGATTGTAAAATTGTTGAAAAAAATATTACTTTTGTCAAGTTATGGCAAAATTTATTGAAAAATATGTGTCATGAACCAGCGCGATCTTCACGAACATATTAATTGAGTGCCCCTCGGCGTTCGGCGGAAAATTCAAAAATATGTTAAAATGCAAATTAAAAAGATATGTTTTTCGGTTTTATATTCACATCTTCGGTTTTAGTTAAAAAATAAAAAGATATGCGCTTTTCGTCACTACATGTTTTTTGCGTTTCTTTTGGCTAATAATTATTATTTCATGGTTGTAGAAAATAGCAACCTGCTGGCACATAAAAAACACGATTAATTTTCTTTATCATTGCTTTATAGGGTTAACATATTTTTGAAAATGTATTTTATATTAACTTCGATTGCGCCAGTCCCAAGGCACCATGCAGTTCATTGTCTCTCGTTCACATCGTGTCGCTCGATCGTGTGTCTGGTGTATGGTCCAGAGTTACCGAGTACAGAGTATGGGTTATGTTGCATGGTGTATGGTTCATAGTGTATGGTGTATGGTTCATAGTGTATGGTGTATGGTTCATGGTGTATGGTGTATAGTTCACGTTGCAACACCATACACCATTAAACCATACACCATGCACCATTGAACCATACACCATTACACCATACACCATACACCATAAAATGGTTATGTTTTACCCTACAAGTACTGTAGTAGTTACTTCAATATTTTCGTTGAAGCTTCATATTTAAAGTGTTTGAGTTATATTTTAAATATATTTGAGAAAGAGGTCACGTTTGAAAAGCAAAAGTGTTCAGCTTAGCAAAAACAAAAAAAATTCATTTGCATCTTATCCAAGATGACTGCCACAGAATACGCTTGTAGAAACTGGTGCTATGTGGCCGTCTTGTACTTTCTATGAGGTATGAGCAAAGCTCATTGTTGACGTCATGGTGCATTCGAGATAAAGAACAAAAATAAAAGCGTTGTTTCACTGCTTGGTTTTACAATGAATTTTTAGAGATTTTGTCTTGTGTGCATTTACGCCTTATCCTTTTATTGTTGATTCATCTAAAAAAAAATCAATCTCAAGTTTACTCATGAACAACTAAAATCTCGGCTGAAATGTTTGATTCATAGATGTTTCTCACGTAAGAACGGTGAAAGAAGATATAGGTACATTGTTGTAGGTAGAGAACAAGCCTACTTTGTGAAAAATGACTTCGAATCGGAGAAAAAATATACAGAGGAAGAAGTGATTAAAATGTTAGAGTTTCTGATCGACAATATATTTGTCCAGTTTGGAGGACTTGTTTTTCAACAGACTATTGGAATTCCTATGGGCACAAACTGTGCGCCTGTCCTAGCCGATCTGTTTCTTCACTCTTATGAAGCTGAATTCATCGACGAGCTTCTTCAAAATAAAGATAAAAAACTGGCACAATCCTTCAATTTTAGCTTCCGTTATATCGATGATATTTTGTCGCTAAACAACCCTCGCTTTGGTGATTTTCTTCATTTGATCTATCCAAAAGAGCTCGAAATTAAGGATACCACAGACATTTCTACATCAGCCGCGTTCCTTGACCTTCACCTTGAAATTGACAACAGAGGGAGACTTGAAACTAAGCTGTACGAACTCTGCCGGTGCACCTGATCTCACCCATGGTTTTTTATTGGGTCCGTGTTGTTCATCTTTGTGTGTGTGTGTCTTCATTTTTCTTTTCTGTGCCGTACCCATGTTGTGTCTCTGTTTTTTCCCCCTTTTTTGTTTCTGGTGTTGCCATAGTCCTTGGATTGTTCGCTTTTGGATTTACGGTTCGGTTCTCACTTACTTTACTCCTCAATGCATACTAATTTAAAAAAATTCTCATAATGCTTTAACAACAACATGCTAGATAAAAATCATGTGTTAACTACGCCTTGTAAATATTTACGCCTGTCAATTTCAATTTCAATTTCAGATATTTTATGAATAAATCAAATTGATTGGACAACAGGCAGATCCTGTACTAGTCCACCCCCAAAACAAGATAAGCATACAGAAATAGAATAAATTAGTCTACAAAATATACAATAAATTATTCAATAATTTACACATTTATGATGTTATCGTAGTATTAGAATAGGAAGAGTAAAAAAGGAGAAATATGTAGAGACTGAATTAAAGAAATAGCAAGTACTTTTTTGTTAGAATATTAAAGAACACAAAATTAACAAATATCAACACCTTATCAGTTTAATAAGATGTCTCACTGAATTAAAATTATAAAATTTTAAATATGAGAACCTTGAACAAAAACCTATCAGTTTGTCAATAGAGAAAGAATACATGATCATTACTTTATATATAAAATGAAAATTGAAATGAAAAAAAGCTTTATAGAGGTATGTACAGACGTACCGCAAAAATGGGGTTTTTACTACATAGATGGGTAGTTAATTTTAAACATCACCAATTGGTCGTAAATTAACAACAGATGACCAGGATCCCTTGTAAATGTAATTTTTATGAGTCGATGTTTCAGTTAATTGTTGTTATTAAACAAATTATTCAATTAATTTTACTTCATGTATATACACTTTATTGGTTAATTTGAAATTTACTGTATCTTATTTGAAATGGATTGTTTTCAAATTGCCAGTGGCAAGTCTATTCCCAATTCCAGCTGAACTGATCCCCCTCCGTGCACTATGTGCGTACATTTTCATTGAAAATTGCTACATGCCCAAATCCTATCTTTGCCCGGGATCCCCATTAAACACACTTATTTGTATCTTTTGACGTACCATTTGCCTGGCAGTGACGATATATCCTGGATTGACCACCAATACTGATAATGAAGGGATATGGAGTAAATGCACATGAGACAAAGTCTACAAATAAATGGCAAAAACAAGCAATGGAAGAACGCTTTTGTTGTTGTTCTTAATCTTGAAGTCTTTTTTTTTTAATTTTAAATTCACCCCTTTTAACAACTGACATGTCCTTATATCTCTATATTTTGTGTTACTCCTAGATTATATTGTCTTTAAGATTTTTTCGTCGACAATGTGCTTTTTAGCTCACCTGGCCTAAAGGCCATGTGAGCTTTTGCCATCGCTTGGCGTCCGTCGTCCGTCCGTCCATCCGTAAACTTTTCACATTTTGGCTATCTCCTCTGAAACCACTGAACCAATTTCAACGAAACTTTACAGGAATGATGTATGGAAGGTCCTTTACTTAGTTTGCCAAAATTTTTCCGATCCGCCAAAAAACATGGCCGCCAGCGCTGAACTTAGATTTAACATTGGAACCTATGGGAAAAAGCATATATTTGCTATCTTCTGTGCAGCTACTGAAGCAAATTGAACCAAACTTTACAGGAATGATGTATGGAAGGTCCTTTACTTAGTTTGCCGAAATTTTTTCGATCCGTGAAAAAACATGGCCGCCAGCGCAGAACATAGTTTAACATGGGACTCTATGGGAAAAGCAAACATTTGCTATCTCCTCTGAAGTTACTGAAGCAAATGAAACCAAACTTTACAGAAATGATGTATGGAAGGTCTTTTACTTAGTTTGCCGAAATTTGTTTGATCCGTGAAAAAACATGGCCGCCAGCGCAGAACATAGTATAACATGGGACCCTATGGGAAAGGCAAATATTTGCTATCTCCTCTGAAGTTACTGAAGCAAATGGAACCAAACTTTACAGGAATGATGTATTGAAGGTCCTTTACCTAGTTTGCCAAAATTTTTTCGATCCTTGAAAAAACATGGCCGCCAGCGCAGAACATAGTTTAACATGGGACCTTATGGGAAAAGCATATATTTGCTATCTCCTCTGAAGCTACTGAAGCAAATTAAACCAAACATTACAGGAATGCTGTATGGAAGGTCCTTTACTTAGTTTGCGGAAATTTTTTCAATCCGTGAAAAAACATGGCCGCCAGCGCAGAACATAGTTTAACATGGGACCCCTTGGGAAAAGCAAATATTTGCTATCGCCTCTGAAGTTACTGAAGCAAATGGAACCAAACTTTACAGGAATGATATATGGAAGGTCCTTTACTTAGTTTGCCAAAATTTTTTCGATCCTTGAAAAAACATGGCCGCCAGCGCAGAACATAGTTTAACATGGGACCTTATGGGAAAAGCATATATTTGCTAATTCCACTGAAGCTACTGAAGCAAATTGAACCAAACTTTACAGGAATGATGTATGGAAGGTCCTCTTCTTAGTTTGCCGAAATTTTTTCGATCTGTGAAAAAACATGGCTGCCAGCGCAGATCATAGTTTAACATGTGACCCTATGGGAAACGCATATATTTGCTATCTCCTCTAAAGCTACTGAAGCAAATTGAACCAAACTCTACAGGATTGATGTATGGAAGGTCTTTTATGGAGATTGCCGTAATTTTTCCGATTCCGTTAAAAACGTGGCTGCCAGCGCAGAACATAGTCTAACATGAGACCCTAAGGGGAAAGCATCTATTTACTATCTCCTGACGCTACTGGAGCAAATTCAACCAATCCTTACAGTAAGGATGTATGGAAGGTACTTGGATCTGACAAAAAAGATGGCCTCCAGTGCAGAACATAGTTTAACATTAGAGCCAGGAATGAGATAACAATCCTTATAATCATCATCTCTGAATTGTATAGAAGGTCCTTTGCAAAAATTATTCATTTCAATAACATGGGTGCTAATGAAGAACATAGCTAAACATTTGACCCCATTGGTAAGGAAACATCTTTTTAGCTCGCCGGGACGAATGTCCGGAGAGCTATTGTCATACCCCCGGCGTCGGCGTCGTCAGCAAAAACTTTAACCTTGCTTGTGAAATGGAGACCTTAAGAGTTGGAATGTAGATATTTAGTGTGTAGCTTCCTTGCAATGAGAGCTTTCTTTTGGCACCATATTTGTAGACATTTTGACCTTGACCTTGCCCTTATGGCCATTTTTAAAAAACTTTAACCTTGCCTCTAGAAGGCTGGCCTTCAGTTGTAGGGTTTTCATATTTGGTATGTGACTTCCTTATGATGAGAGCATTCTAGTGGTACCATATTTCTAGACATTTTGACCTTGACCTTTCCCTAAGGGCAATTTTTGAAAAACTGTAACCTTGCCTGTAGAAGGTAGGCTTTTAGTGGTAGGGTGTTCGTATTTGGTATGTGACTCCCTTATGATGAGAGCTTTCTAGTGGTACCATATTTGTAGACATTTTGACCTTGACCTTTCCCTGAGGGCACTTTTTGAAAACCTTTAACCTTGCCTTTAGAAGGTAGGCTTTTAGTGGTAGGGTGTTTGTATTTGGTATGCGACTTCCTTGTGATGAGAGCTTTCTTCTGGTACTATACTTGTAGACATTTTGACCTTGACCTTTCCCTTAGGGCAATTTTTTAAATAAACTTTAACCTTGCCTCTAGAAGGTAGGCTTTTAGTGGTAGGGTGTTCATATTTGGTATGTAACTTCCTTATGATGAGAGCTTTCTTCTGGTACCATACTTGAAGACATTTTGACCTTGATCTTGCCCTGAGGGCAATTGTAAAAAAAGTTTTAACCTTGCCTCTAGACAGCAGGCTTTTAGTGGTAGGGTGTTTATATTTGGTATGTAACTTCCTTATGGTGAGAGCTTTCTTCTGGTACCATACTTGTTGACATTTTGACCTTGACCTAGCCCTAAGGGCAATTTTTAAAAAAAACTTTAACTTTGCCTATAGAAGGTAGGCTTTTAGGGGTAGGGGGTTTATATTTGGTATGTAACTTCCTTATGATGAGTGCTTTCTAGTGGTACCATATTTGTAGACATTTTGACCTTGAACTTGCCCTGAGGGCAATTTGTAAAAACATTTAACCTTGCCTAAAGAAGGTAGGCCTTTAGTGGTAGGAAGTTTATATTTTGTATGTAACTTCTTTATGGTGAGAGCTTTCTTGTGGTACCATATTTGTAGACATTTTGACCTTGACCTTGGCCTGAGGGCAATTTTTTTAAAAAAATTAACTTTGCTTCTAGAATTAAGTTGTTTAGTGATAGGGTGTTTATATTTGATATGTGACATTCTTGTGAAGAAAGCTTTGTATTACTTTCGAATTTATTGTGCATTGAGGTTACTGGAATCCCCGGCGAGCTATGTTGTCTTCTGACAACTCTTGTTTAGTAAAGTATGGCGTAGAAGCATTTTGCCAGGTGAGCGATACAGGCTCAGTTCCTGAGCCTCTAGTTGCTGGATATTGAATGCTAATGGGTGTGTGAGAATGCTTGCGCCCGTCCTAAGTCAGGAAATTAATTAAGTCTTTGTCTGTCTTGTCTGTTTTCTAGTTAGTTTACTTTATGTCTATGGGAGTCTAGGATGATGTTTATTTCGGTGAACTTTATTACTCTTTATTTAGGGGCCAACTCCAACCTGCCGTTGGGTGTGGGGTTTCCTCACCGTTCATTGAAGATCTAATGGTGGCTTTGAGTTGTTATTACTCCCCTTTTGGGTCGTTGTCTCTTTGACACATTCCCCGTTTCCCTTCTTTTTTCTATTGATGTCACATATTTGTAGATGATAGATAACAGGCGCGCAATTTGAATTCGTAAACTGAATGACAAATTCCCTTTGATTAAATTCGTTTATCTTTTATTGATAAACTTAATTAAATGAGGAAAAAGAGGCAATATAAATAAACAATAAATACGTAGATATATAAATAAGCTACAAAAGTATAACTAATAAAAAAAACTAAGTAAGAGACAAATATACCAGTACACACACTTCAAAATAAAAGAATGAAAGAAAATTTACAGTGAAGAGGAACTATTTCAAAAATGACCACATTACAAATTAATTTGGAGAATAATTATTCATTGGACTTAAGTACTAATGATGCAATTTGATCATGTAATGATGATGCAATGTCATAGAAATTACTGCAATTATTAGTTAAGTTAATCTCCTTATGTTCGCAATATATAGAGATTAAGACATGGCTTTTTCCATATCAGCAAGGTTATCATCTCGAGACCCCCATATCAGCCCGAGGCGCCGCCTCGGGCTGATATGGGGGTCTCGGGATGATAACCGTGCTGATATGGAAAAGGCCAAGTCTTAATCTGTTTATTATATACTCCCAATTAGGAGTTATCATCACATCCGGGCCGAAATAGCGATATCACCGGTCTGATATGGATATTTCAGAACGAGGCGGTCTGATATGGCCATATCAGACTGGGTATACGATATGGACTGTTTACTTCCGGCTATATTACATATGCAAAACAGAACATATCTTCGCTAAGTATGTAAAAAATTTGTATACTGTTTCCAAAATACGCCTGTCATTAATATCATACATGTATTACGGATACTGTTCATTTACCCTTGCTCTTTTGCCCAAAACCTGAAGAAAAATGCTTAGTTTACGCCATATTTGCAGGCGTAATACGTTTGATTATTTCGTATGGGATATCACATTATTCTATCGTACAAAGAAGCAATTTCGGTTCCTGACTAGTTATTGTATACATGTATTTATGTTTTAGGCTGACAGATGCTTTGGTAGAGGCAAACGAATTTATAGAAATACCAAAAGCGACAGGGTAAGAATAAAATTAATCGTATTATTAGTACGTAGTTGGATAATATTATACTGCTGACCGTGACTATATTTTTATCCCCTCGCCCAACGAAGTTGGGGAGACGATATAGCGTTTGACCCGTTCGTCCGTTCGTCTGTCCGTTCAAACTTAAGACCAGATATCTTTTTAATAACAAGTCATAGATGGACAATATTTTGTCCATGGATGCATCTTGAAGAGTACTTGAGGTTGATAAATAGAATAGGTGGATTAGACCTACATTTCATGCATGGGTGACTCAGGTTAAAGATTTTGTAAGAGTCCAGATCTGGGATACTACAACTTGTAGAGGAATAATATTTTGTATGTAGATGCGTCTTATAAAGTTTTGAAGTTCCAGATAAAAATAAGATCACTTTGTCCTACATTTCATGCATGAGTGACTTTGGTTAAAGTTTTTGTAAGAGTCCAGATCTGGGATACTACAACTTGTAGGGGAATAATATTTTGTATGTAGATACGTCTTGTAAAGCTACGAAGCTCCAGATAAACATCAGGTCACTTTGACCTACATTTCATGCATGAGTGACTAATGTTTAAGTTTGTGTTACAGCTTGGATTTTAGATACTACAACTTGTAGAAGATTAATCTTTCATCTGTAGATGCATATGTTTTAGGTATGAAGCTCCTGATTGATATAAGGTCACAACATTTCTTGCATGACTAGCTCAGATTTAAGTAACAAGAAAGATCTTGAATGGTACAACTTCCTTGAGTGCTTATAATACTAGGCAAACATTCAATAAACGTGAGGGGATTAGCTGTAGTTTCCGACTGCCGCTTCTCTTGTTTGAAATTGTTTGCAATACGTAATGCGCAGTAATCACAACATATTACTGAGCAAAGAAACTGGTTTATGTATATATTATATTGCGTTAATTTATACTACATGTACCATATTTTTTCAAATAAAAGATTAGATAACATGAGTGGTTTGTATCTATTTCATATGAAGTAATACAACAGTATTAACGATAATGGAATATAAATATGATTTTTTTTAAATACGCCATAACAAGTGTATAATTGTTCAAATGGGAAAATTTACTCCAGAAAAATAGCATTTTTTTCATTCCTGTAAGAAGCTAAAAATATATACTCTTAATCTACAAATTATGTAAACACAATGATGACTTCAGTGTTCATAAAACAAAACCTATGTTAATGTTTCAAGTTCTTTTTTTTTCTTTTTAATCTAAAACACTTTTCAATCGCATAGTTTTAGCTTATATACCAAATAAACGGAAATTTATGCGGTAATCCGTTGTTTGGCGATCACCAATTTAATTGCAAATATATGTTACAGTGAATTTGTAAAATCAGTGATTTTTTAAAATCCCTAAAAATAATTAGTGATTTTGTAAAACCACTGACCATTTTAGTGAATTTATCAAATTTTTGAAATTTTCAGGGATTAAGTAAAATTCCTGATATCTTGTTAGGGATTTTACAAAATCACTGGTTAAGTACAACGTTAGATTTTTTAATAAGATGTCGGTGCACTGACACAAATATACAAACAAAAGTAATGTTCATAGACATACAATCAAAATTATTTACAAGATCTTGCAAAAAAAAAACCGATGCTAAGATTTGTTCCTATTCATATAACACTAAAAGAATAACGTGAACCCATTCTTCAATCATTTCAAAATAATATGAAATGTCAGTGTCACAAATGAAAACTGACATTTTCAGCTAGATTCACGTCTTCCCGGATATGACATAACCGGTTTTGACTTTACCCTGGATTGACCCACTGACAGTGTGCTGTATACAGAGCAGGACATGCTTACCCTTTGGAGCACCTGATGTCACTCTGTTTTTATTATTATTATTCTTTTTTTTATTTTAGAGTTCACACTGTTAGTGCTTTAGTTTTTTATGTTGTATATGCAGTGTTCGTGTGTTTTGTGGGCATGTAGTGTATTTGGTCTTCCGTCTTCTGGTGTCCTTGCTTTTGCTTTGTCTCTGGACTTTGAGTTATATTATCTTGTGCTTTGTTCCTTCGGTATTCTACTGCTGTTGTTCAGTGAAATTAGCACCAGTTAACTCAGAATGTTGTGCAATTTGATTGTTTATTTGGGTAAAATACTCTTACCACTACTTTCGTAGAATTAATTATTTAAAACAATTAAAAAAAAAGATGGCTATTCTTTATTTATGTAAATAAAATTTATAGTAAAAACGTGATTCAGACCTAACTAGTAGGCTTGGGAAGGCCTAAATTTACCGTTCTTTTTAAGGATTCATCTTAAAGATATTTCAATTGAGTCATATCATTTTTGGATCTATAATAACAAACAGTTTGTCATTTGTCATTTATACTCTATCTAGGTGTCAGACACGTCATATCAAGTTTCACTCATTTCAACTTTTATAACTGTTGTGATTTTTCACAGTATAAAGTTGAATAAAAATTACTACAAATTACGTTCTCATCGCATTTGCACATTCTTGTCATTTCCCTAAATCGGAATCCCTAAATCGTGATTGCATGGTTTATCTTTTAGAAATTTGTTTTTTCATTTTGCAAATTTTACTTTCTTCTGTAATTAAAAAAATACTAGACTCTCATTGGCACTTTAAAAAAATCAGGACAAGCAGCGATTTTTATGTTTATTTCTTTTTATAATTCGTGGTAGATGTTGCTGTAAATTTCAAGGAAAATGGCCATAAATGAGCGAAAATCAAAGTACAACATTTATTTTGAACAGAGAGTCAAAATCAGGATAGGATGAAAATGAAAATGACAATTTCATTATGGCCTAAATGGTGGCTTACTGTGTGAGATGACCCATGTAAAATAACTTTCCGAACAACATATTGCATGTTTTCTCCTTTGTTTGTTGATAACTAAGAATAATTTGGATCATTTACCATTACCTAATAAGACTTTTCGTTTTTCCGTGTCTTGCTTGAAGAAGATTTTGTGAGTAAAAATGCTCCTCGATTGGTAAAATTGATGCCTGCACCATATTGCATTGATCTTGGAATACTGTGAGTAAATATATTTTGAAAAAAAAATAAAATTTAAAATTTTGTCAATTGAATACAAATATTGAAACGTCAAAGTTTTTATCTTCATTGTTATAAAAATACTACAGATTATTTTACAATTCCCTAAGCATGACAAGGGGATCAGTAAAAAAATTTTCAGTGATTTTGTAAATTCCTGGTTTCAATCAGGATGTTATACAATCTCACTGACCAATTTAGTGATTTTACACTTTAATGATACAAATTCACTGTAACATATAAACTAAAATTATTGCCATTAAAAAGATCGTCGCCAATTACGTTAAAATAGTGCAAACAAGCCCACGATAAAACATCTCGGCCAATTAAGACATGCCTCAGTCAGTATTTAAATTCAGAACGTAATCACTCCTCCTCTACCTATGAAACATCTTCATTTGGAGCTTTACTTCTTATAAACCACACTTTTCTATGCGATTATTATCTTCAAATTTTCTTCTCGATTCTAATAATGTTCCTTCAATTCTCAATATTGCATAATACACCTTTTACATATATCTGGATATACAAGTATTACTGCTTAGGGCAACTTGTGAACTTTCTGTGTAACTAATTCAATTGTTCATATTTGATAACACTAATGATTGAATTTAATCAAGTCATATCCTATAAAATATCATGGAGAAATGATTATGTTCTAAATTGGTCAAACAATGATTTCCCATGAATTATGTACTATAGTCCATAAAACGTTTAACTTATACATAATACAACTGTGATATGTCACGCGTTTCGTAGTCAGTGAGTTCTGATAAATAAAATTCAAAATTCAAAAATGGCTGGGATGACAAACGACCGATAGTAGTTGTTTTTGCAAAAAGGCTAATTTTGTCCATAAGTATAGGTTTAACAATGACTTACCATGGACTATTAACCCCTAGGCGTAGCAGAGGGATTTGTACTACATAAAACATGGAAAATCATTGTTTGACCAATTTAGAACATAATCTCTCCTCCAAGATATTTTATAGGATATTTTCAAAATCAATTATAACTTGCATTTGTGTAACCAAGTATGAAAAATTGAACACAAAATAAGACAGAAATTCTTTACATGTTACTTCACAGGTTGGCTCAAGCAGTAATACTTGTATATCCAGATACACGTAAAGGTTGAAATATGCAAGATTAATTATGTTTTAAATTAACTTAAAGTTACACAAATTAGATGTCCCAACAACAATTAAATACCTTGATCTCTTTTTTTTTTCTTTTTTTTTTTTGTTTTTTTTTGTTTACCGGTATATATTAAGTGAAATATATAGATAATAGTGTTGCATGCAGCTCTATATAATATGACTGATAATGTGTTGGGCAGGTTAGCTGCAAAGGTAGAATGTTTGATTCCGTATGTCAACAAGGATGAAAATCACCTTTTTTATCGGAAAATCCAGCAAGGTCTTCGGCTGGATTTGAACCCCTGCTTCTTGTCATCTATGGTAACGCCGCCTGCACTATGTCAAGCGCCCTAGACTACTCGGCCACCTAGGCTATATAAAAAATAAAGCTTTCGGTAACCGGGTCATTCCTAGAGTTGACCCGGTCACTATGTTACATCTAGAGTTGTAACATAGTACACGATGAACATTAGGCGGGTAGGAAATAGATAGAAGAAGGATAAGGTTGCAACAGGTAAGATACATTAAATATATAGATAATAGTGTTGCACGCAGCTCTATATAATAGGACTGATAATGTGTTGGTAAGGTGAGCTGCAAAGGTAGAATGTATGATTCCGTATGTGAACGGTGATGAACACCACCTTTTTTTTTAAACCCGGTAACATCGGAAAATCCAGCAAGGTCTTCGGCTGGATTTGAACCCCTGCTTGTTTTCATTAATTGCAACGCCGCCTGCACTATGTCCAGCGCCCTAGACTACTCGGCCACCTAGGCTATATAAAAAATATAGCTTTCGGTAACCGGGTCATTCCTCCTCGTAGGAAATCTAGAGTTGTAACATAGTACACGATGAACATTAGGTGGGTAGGAAATAGATAGAAGAAGGATAATGTTGCAACAGGTAAGATACATTAAATATATAGATAATAGTGTTGCACGCAGCTCTATATAATATGACTGATAATGTGTTGGTAAGGTGAGTTGTAAAGGTAGAATGAATGATTCCGTATGTCAACAGAATCATACATTCTACCTTTGCACTGCAGATTGGTGACCATGAGAGAAATATCCTATAACACTTCCCAAACCCCGCGCTGGAAAAAAAAATGATGACAAACATGGGGCTAGATTTGTTATCAGTTCCTTGTTTGGTGGAAGATGCAAGTGTCTCGTATTTATATATTTTCTCAGTGTATAGGCTGTATGACATTAATTTCAAATATTTCACTCAACATCCATGTTGGAGACTATATATATTTATCACAATGGAGTTTAACGACAACACCGCAGATCAAATAAAAACTATATTTCAATCTTGTAATCTGTTGGGGAGCCAAAATTGGAAGTTCAGCTACAAGTAGAAATTTTTTATATTATAAGGCGACTAAGAACTGGATATCCACACTTAATAATTACGGACTGATTTATTTTTTAGATTTCAGCATGAGCACTAAATATAATTCTGAACACTAAGAACTAGCAAAAATGCCTAGAGTAGTGGGAGATGATTCTGTTTTCCACTTTCCTATTACTTAAATAGATAAAAAGCACCATTGAGAAAGGTATAATCAAAATTTCGGCATTGTAATTTTTTTTTCAAACAGCAAATAAATATATCATTTTATCAAGAAAATACACCCTACAGCCAGTTATTTATAACGAGTGCATTAACTCTACATTTTATGCAATAATATCCAAAAATAATGAAAATGTAATTTAAAACTTAGATTCAGCAATTTCATTAATTTGTAGATACTTTGTTCTAATTTCAGATAAAGTGGAACATAAAGTNATTTTTTTTTTTTTTTTTTTTTTTTATTTCACATATACTGACTGTCTTTATATCTTCAGTTTTTTTTTTGTGAAAATTAAAAGACTAAATTTTTTACATGTAGTCAAAATTGAGTACAATTTTCAGCCTATACTGTTCAGAACACCGTTGTATTTCAGTTCAAACTATCTAAATTAATTGTCATGTGTCATGCTTAATTTCACATTTGCTTATACATTTTGTGTAACTAGAGAATTTTGCATTCGAAAAAAAAATATATCAAAAACAATTTTAATTACAGCTTATTTAATTCATCGAAATCAAATTCAAAACGGACAAAATAATATGAGGAAACAGGGTATCTCTGGTGACCACTAGACAGAAAATGAACGATGAAATCTTTTGAAAATTGCTTAAAGTTTATATGAACATAAACATGTATTGTGATTGAGCCTAGACAACTGTTATCAGCAAAACATTGAAAATGTTTGTGTGTGCATTTCATTTATTTATATTGTTTTGCTCCCAGTAAATGGAGTTTATATATTACTTTCATAACTATCCACATTGCAAACTCACTCCGTTATCCGTCCGTCGTACTTTTTTTTCAAAACTATTTTCCTATGAAACGACTAAGCCAGTTTTAAGCAAACTTCGCCACGAGGAATTCGAGGAGCTATCAACATGGCTTCCGTTACCTAAGTTGTATATAGCAGATAATTCCCATTTTGTGGGCAAAAAAAAATATCAAGATATCGAAAATCTGACAAAGTAACATGACCAACATGACCAACATGACAAGATCTACCTGCCCTGCGATTTTCAAGAAAAAATCAATCTCCCCCTTTTTCCTTAAGATTTTAAATTTTACTTTTATATATATATATATATATATAAAAGACTATAGCATATAAAAGTCAATTTTATTGCAAGCCTTTTGGAATTTATCCCTAGTTTTTAATATTAAAAGTGATTTTGAATATTTTTGAATATTTGATTTTATGTTATAAAAAATTCCACTTTTAGTATTTAAAAATCAACGTATTTTGTAATCTTAAAGATTTTAATGATGAAACATTTGTTTTACAAAAGTTTTTAATAGAACTGACTTAGTTTTCACCAACCCAGTAGCCAGTACTTCGGTGCTGGCCCAAAAAACGATTTTATTGGAAAAGTTATAATATCTAAATTAAAGAAAATTTTGTTAAAACCTAAGGAGTATCTCCCCTTGCATAGCTCTGTCCTAAGCTGATTTTGGCTTTCCCCTTTAGATTCTATAATTTGATAATTTTTTCTCAGCTTTTACACATATTTTGGTGCATTTATTGCCAAATATTTTCATTTGATCTACACTGATGAGATATATGTTGTCGAAATGAACATATGTAGAACCTAAGTTGTCAGTAACCTCAGTAATTTGTTATTTCTTCACAATTGGAGGTTTCGGTTTTTTTCAAAGACAACTTTGATTTTTATATTTTTGCATAAATTAATTACTACAGATGGATTAATATTTTACGAAAGGATATGGAGTAAATGAACATGAGACCATAACACAAATGTTAACACCAGCTGAAATAATTTTAATGAGCTGTATGAATTGTAGTATTTGAAGAGAAAGTAAAAGTTAACCCAAATTCCCACTAGTAAAACAATACTCCTGTGGTAGGCAGATGATTTTTTTTTCATGTTTCTCTCGCTCTATATAACACTTTAAGAACAGGTGAGGCATGATTTCTTAATTTACTAACAAAAAAGATAATTATTTCGGGCCATGGTTATAAATTGTATCCCCGAGTATCGATAAGTGGTCACCTAAATAGTTTGGGATTTTTTTCTTCCATTTAAAGTTTTTCTTTCTATATCATTTAACCAGATAAAATTGAAAACTCCAGAAGTTTCCATACTGCTGAATTTTCAGAAAAGGTGTGCTAGTTGTTGACTTTTGAGCTAAATAGTCGTCATACAAAAATAGCAATGGCGGATATATCATGTACCATAAGACCAGTTACATGGTTTTGTATGTTTGCAGAAAATATAGGCCAAGCTAACTTAATATTTTTGTTGGAATAAAAACTAATGTTCTTTTGTTTGCTTTGCTGACCGCTTTAACTGTTCAAATAAATCCTGAAATTATTAAAAATTATTTCAGAGCTACTTTCATTCTGGCGTGTAGAATCCGTGGGAGAATCTCAATACCTATTGTATTTCTACGTTGCTGTTTGTTTCATAATAAGTATTCAGTCGGCGATAATTAAAAAAGGCGCGTTAGTTCCGGAGACTACATTCGATACATGGGTATATCATCGCCGACTGAGCGAAAAGTCCCGAGAATCCCGCGTGGATTGTTTAAATTTAGAATGTGAAGGTCATGGTAATTTCACATTCAAGTGCCATGAAATGTTATAAATAGCAAATACGAGTAAACGAATCAAGAAAAAGGAATGAAGTGGGGCTTTCCTACGATAAAAATTGTGTTTTCTGTTTAGAAAATCATTCGGGAAGATAATGTAAAAGGCAGAATTATAAGATTTGTTATTTTATTGAGAAAATTGAAAACGAAGCGAGCGGGTTATCAGGCATAGGATTTCCCTTGTGTTTTTTCTCCGAGATTCATATTTGATAGCTAACACTTTTTCTAGGCCAGGAGCAAAACTCTGTGCATTAATGTTAAATAAATGACGTGAGGATGTAGGAGTGATTACTGAAGGATTTACACAAACCAACAAACCAACGAAAATACACCAAATGCATTGCCGATGAATTACTTATTTGTTTATAGGATGCTCAATGAGCAAACAGCATTTTGATTTATTATACTTCTGTTTTTGATTGGTGTAGACGAGGGTAACATTCTATTCTAACACATCGATCAACGTGTAGCATTTTTTTTAAACATTACCCTCTCATGCAGAGCCTTACATGTAACTGGTTTCCTTACTTTGAACCAGTTTTATTGTGATTCTCATGTGCGCTTGATAGGAATTGAATCCGCTTGGTTAAGCAAACACTAAAAAGACAACTATCTCGCAGACGTCAAAAAAATGTTTGCCAATGTGTCTGAGGATGACATTTCAGAACATTTGGAGTCAAAGGATTTCAAATAAACAAAGAGATGTATTTCTCACAGTGTTAACAGTTTCCGTAACTTTCTACAAGATTATAATGAATTTGAAATTTCCCGTAAGATAAACTTTACGATAATCTTTGCCTGTTTTTTGACTTGAATAAAAAAGGGTTTTGCATCAACAGATCACAAACCCCCTATATCTAGTGATTATCTTCTTAAATTCTATAATAACAGTATTGTATTGAACACTTACACCCCATATGGTTTAAAGAAAAGGGTATGGTTCGATTTAATGTATTATTTATGCAGGAGAGGGCAGGAAAATTTAAGATCTATGACTACAGGTACATTTAATGTTACTACTGATTCTAGTGGTAGATAATTCATGTACCAGCAAATTGACTGATATGGTAAAAATCATCGTGATGATTCAAACCCTGATGATAGTGTGGGGGTAAGGTCAAATGTATTCCAGAGTTGGAGATCCTTTTGTCCAGTTTTTTCATTCAAATTATCTATTGCAAAACTTAATCCAGATATTGAAGATTTATAGCAGCGACCAAAAGATACGTTTGATTCAGACGACTCCGTGTGGTACTATTAAGCCGTTGGGTAAAATTACATTAGCTCTAATGATGCCAGGAATTTCGGAAAGGACAAACTTGTCTAGGAGATACACCAACCATTCAGTTTGTGCGACATCGACAACTGCGCTTGATGAATAAAGTATAGAGACAAGACACATCATGCGAGCAAGCGGTCACAAAAGTGAGGCATCTATTCGTGGCTTTTCAAAAAACTAAGTGGAAGTAAAGAACGTGAGATGTCGGATAACTTACTTAAAATTGACACTAATGCTACATGTAATAAAGTTCAAACGTCAGAGCCAGTAAATGTGACAGAACTCACTTCAGGTTCACTGTTATTTGGACTTAGTTCAGTTGAAATCGAGGCTTTGCTACTTGGTGAAAATTTGAAGAGATTCCGATTGATACTAATACGGTCACTTCCAAAAACATTCATGCCAACATAGAAAACATGCCGGTTACGAATTTTAGTTCAAATGTTCAACTTGCACTCAATAATCTGCCATGGTGGAGTACTATGAATTTATGCCCAAACATTTCAAATTTTGTTGTAAATTTCAACATTAATAACAAATAATTTCAAACTTAACTGTTTATTTCATCAATGGAAATTTTCAATCATATTGTTCTTGTTGCTTTTTTTGTATGAAATGAGACAAAATCAAATAAAAACATTGTAATAAAAGCAACACATATAACAGAACATATTTTATAGTTGTTTTTCATCTTCATGCCACCATCGGGCTTCAGACATACATGAAAACAAAATACAATGAATGAAACTAATGGGCATGTATATCATGTGCACAATGTTTATAGTAGTACAAATTACATGATCCAAAAATGTCGAACAAATGGTTATTGTTGTTCTTCATCTTAAATGTCACCACCAGATCCTCAACACGTCTTCTTCTTACAACTCATTTGATTCTGCCCCCAACATCAAACCTTGTTCTGTTTTATTAAATGATATTTTAAATTTTCCTGATCAGCAACCGCAAGGCACAATTTCACCATGCCGCGTAAAAAATTGCAAAACATGTAACATTCTTATTACTGACTCAAATTTTACAAGCAACCTTACCAACAAGTCATATTCAACTAGAACTTAAGATTATCTGAATTGCTCCTCCAGAAATCTTATTTATGGCTTAGAGTGCTCTCTTTGTGGATTGATTTATGTAGGGGAAACAAAAGACAGGTTGAACAAATGTATGTGCGGACATAGATACGAAGTCAAGGACAATAAGACCCGACATGTTTACGCATATTTCAACCAACCTGGCCATTCAATTGTCAACATGAAGGTCAGAATTATTGAAAAAATATACCATAAGACCAATAACCCTACGCTAAGTACACCTTACCGTCTACAAAGAGAGGAATACTGGATCAAAGAATTAGGTACAGCAATACCCTATGGTTGTAATGATAACATAAAAAGTGTAGGAAATCTGTCAAGTCCAGAATGTAATTCGGTGAATGTGATGAATATATTGAATGGAAGCCAACGCAGACCGCGTAGCCATGGACACAGGCATTACACTACCCCGCGTCTGCACGACATTTCAATAAATGGTCTTCTTCCATTTATGACCATTCCACTAGGTATTCATCACATTCGTACCAAATTGTATTCTTTGCCCCTTTCAAAGCTTCATTCTTTCTACAAAACATGTTTAGGATCATCAGTGACCGATTGGCATTCCCTGGAATATAAATTAACAGCAATCGTTTTAGATATATCAAACCATAGACTTTTTAAACCTGTCCGCGAATCAGCCAACGAACCTGATAACCGGACATTTCTCAAAATTCAATCCGCCAATAAAGGCTTGGACGCCATAAATCTCGCTAACATTCTACATAGCAAAACAGTAACATCAAACATTCCACCTTACTTCAAAGATCAATCTGTTCCACTTATTTCGTATTCCTACACCAAACCCATTGCAACTTCCATTTTCAATTACAAACGAGTATTGCGTGATTTCAAAATTGACGACTTCAAAGCCAAACCACCTGATTGCGCTTGCTCCACTTCCCCCTTCAATTACAGTCCGGCTGGACACGTGATAACCGGTGACCTAAATATTATAGACAATATCAAACTAAGAGAGATTTTTTCAAAAGGTCCCAAATTCCGTGAACCCCAGCATATCAACTGGAAGTACAACTTCAAAATTTTGATGGATGCAGTTGAGGACTATGCGAGGAAGTGGGCAAAGAAAGAGAAAGAAGATGTCGAGACGCTGTCCGGCTGAATCAGGTCCATTAAGTCGTTAATTGTGAATCGTATTCGGCGTTTGAAAACATCAATGAAATCCAGAAATCCCAGTATATTTGAAGATCCCCTCGTTAGGAAAACTATGGACAACCTCCATGAAAATTACGTCATTGTCCCTGCAGACAAAGCTTCTAACAACATACTGTTCGTAAGAAACACTATCTTGACTGTCTGGTTAAGGATATGGGAATTGACAGTTCATCAGGAACCCTACTTTCTACTTGTAGAAAAATACGCTGACCAATCCAAGAGAGAATTTGTTTGATCAAGAAGACAATGTGAACTGTCTTGGATACAGAAACTTCAGACAGCTTACCCTTTAGGTCTAAATGACAACATCATGGGTCAAGGAAACATTTCTCAGCGCGCTTCCATTGACATCATGAGTATTTCTTCTCCGAAAATACGCCATCGCAGGTCACATGGTCGAAGAGTGAATTATAACATAAAAAACAAACGTAAAATCCTCGTAAATGTTAAAGATCTGTATACTGTTTTCAAAAACAATGGACGACATGGATTGTTTACTAAACTCTGCTCAATTCCTGTTAATCAACTTTACAAAATCACTTTGGAATGTGATACCATGTCTGTAAATAGTCCGCTGTATGAATGTTCCATAATTATTGATGCTTTCTGCTTTCATCGGCTTTATCCGAGAATCGACAAACCTGATGAACATGTAAAACAATTTTTGAAAATAAAATATATAAATAAAGGCATTGATCTGATCGACATCGCAGGCATTTTTAGGGACCCTGACATTCAAAAACTTGTTTCCGTTTATTTTGACAACCAAGACATGCCTGTCATTTCCTTCTCTTACAAAAAGCCTACTAGAAGTATTTTTTTCAATTACTCTTCTATAACCTGTGATGCTAATTTTGAGGAGAACTACCTAAGCAGCTGAGATTGTTCCACATCACCATATCGCTATGACCCGTGCGGACATATATTAACCGGGAACTTGAACATCATCGATGATAAAGAAGTTAGGAATTTCTTTAGAAAGGGGCCTAAATATCGCCCACCTTCGAAAATTAACTGGCAATCTTGTTTTGATATTATTAAAGACGCAGTTACCAACTATTGTATAAAATGGTGGAAACGAGAAAGTGCAGACAACACGCACTCAATTTGTTCAGAGATAAAATTATTACCAAAGTCACCAATAGAATAAATTTTTATAAAGATAATTATAAAGAGTCACCGCCTAAGCTGTCTGTAAACAGAATTACTGTAGAAGTACTTTTATTCGTGGACATCAATTTTCGTGGTTTTCATAAAAATCACAATTTCATGGGTACTTAAATTCGTGGTTTCGATTTCTTTGCATTGAAACCTTACGAAAAAAATGTATTTCGTTGAAAACTTAAATTCGTGGTTTTAGCAAACCACGAAATCCACGAAAATTGGAACCCCACGAACAATAGTACTTTCACAGTAAGTTAAAATTAAAAGATCTTAGTAATAAATATGTGTTTGTACCAGCTGACAAAGCCTCTAACAACGTTTCTATTATTTGAAAGAAATACTACATCGATGTCCAACAAAATGAATTATCAAAGTCTAACACTTTCAAACGTACTAATTTTGAAGAAAAATCATTAACCAAACAGCAATTCAACGATACAAAAATGCTCCAAGTTCCACCCAAAGATAACACCTTGCCTACTATGTACTGGGTTCCTAAGCTTCACAAAAATCCCTACAAACATCGTTTTATTTCGGCATCGAGTAACTGTTCTACCACTGATTTATCCATCCATTTAACCAGTGCTTTCACCTGTATTAAAGAGTTAGTTATCAAAAACTGTGAAAAAACCTATCAAAACTCTGGTGTAAATTACTTATGGAGTGTAAAAAATTCCATTGAAGTTTTAGATAAATTACAATCAATAAAAAACCAGTTTTGTCTATTGACGGTTATGATTTTTCTACACTTTATACAACCCTTCCACATAAATTGATTA
>MJUU01029719.1:0-25872 GCA_002080025.1 Modiolus philippinarum
ATAAAATAAATAAATAAATAAATAAAAGAGGATATGATGTTAATACACATAAGAGAACACAGTAAAACCAGCGCTTTTATTGTTGTACTATATAACAAAATACCGAAGTTACTGTATCTTGAAATCATAATAGGGCCTTCATACCCGATTCCTCAAATGATGGTAATAACAAAATTACCGAACACAATTATCAAAAGCCGAAATCAAAAGGAAAAAAGACAAAGTAGATACTAAACTTACCGTTATGGACGTGACTTGGTACGGGCATTCAAAGTTATTTCAAAATGGTAAGTTCAAGATGATTCCTAGCACCAGGTTTGGCGGAAATCATTGCTTAATGTCCAACAACGCAACATCTGTGTATTTTGTATGTTTTACTGTGCCATTCTTTGATTCATGAAATGGTGTGATTTTTTGTCCATTTTTCATTTGATTCAATATCTTGTTCAAGTCCTTTTGCATTTATTGTTTTTAGATGATGGACAGACGTGACTATCAAAACAGATCGCCGGAGAGGGTATGTATCAAATAATTTGTAAGAAAGACAAGCAGTAAATACCTACAATGGCAAAAAATTACATCACAACCCAAAATTTACAAGAGAACTGCACTAGAAATCAAAAATTAAAAACAGAAGACAAACTTATAAAAGGAAAGGAACGCGGAATAGCTGCAAACCACTTATCGTATTGTTCTAGCTTTCAAGATTTTTTTTTGCATTTCCTAAATCAATGATGATTTTATATAAATCAAAAATACATTTCCCAGTGCCTTTCCAAATTTTGAAGAATTTATTCAAATGCCATAAAATGCCAGACATCTGCCAAAAAACGAATTTATCGAAACTGTGGTATTTTGTTACTTCAATATGAGCTTCTTAAAATTTCCTCGAAATCGATACCTGGAAAGTTAAAAGCAGCTCAGTAGTATTTACTTATAAAGGTGCATGTAAGACAGTGGTGAAAACTTAGATGTTCGGAGAAACGTGTCGCCCGTTAAATATCAAAGTATATTGTTACTTCCAAGTATTATTTCCATCATCTTTCATCTGTGTCATGTGTTAAACGCAATCTGTAGGTTTTACAATTGTTTTATGTCTTCCCCCAGAGACATCAGTTGTCGAAATGACCATCTGCAAGAGTAAACATTACGTTGAATTCGGTATTTTCCTTTTTTTTTATTATTGGTCAATTTCTTTACAATTGCCCTTCTTCATTTTTCATCTTCGATTGACATTTATACTTACGCCAAATCATGTTTAAATAGGTTCTGTAAGTCTGGTTCAATTTTGAAACTTCCGAGTTCATAAATTGTACCCAGAAGTAGCAAACTATAAAAAAAAAATACGCGACGTTTCAAACAAATCTTAGGACGTCTCAATGTTCAAAAGTCATGTTTTGGCGGGACAGGTTTTCATATTTTAATCGATCGTGAACTCTCGGTGTCACATGACGAGACTTACAGACCCTATTGTCATCCATCTGTGTTTGTTTCAGATGGTGGACAGACTTGACCATCTAAACAGATCACCAGAAAGGGTATGAGTATTTTGAAATAAATAATTTTTGATGAGCACTCTACGAAAAGGCCAAGACTTGAAAAAAGCACAAAAATAAACGTTTTGTTGAATTAGTTTTCATTTCCTAAAACAATTAGATATTTTTTGATTAACAGCTAATTACTATCATCACATCATTCGATTTTATGTTACAAGAAGATCATCAACCTTTTAAAAGATTCATTTGTTCGCACCGTTAAGTTTTTTTATTTGAACTTTTAGTTTTTCCATTGGAGTACATACTTGATTAAGTAATATACACAATTGTGTGAAATATTTCTTATGAAAAAAACAATCTTAGAAACGGGGTTGTAATGTATCAGAAAACGTTTCATATTAATCCACATCTTATCATATTTGCAGGGATATAACAGCTATCCGAGTGGACCACAGACAGACAGGGTAAAACTCTATTAGTTAATAAGCCATTAATCAGTCTTGTAATGCAATATCAATAGAAATCATATTTTAAATGGTGGGTAATAACTAAATTACTGAGTAGAATTGCCGGGAGCCAAAGTCCATTGGGCAGAAAGTCAAGGCAGGATGAAACCACCAGAAAAAATTGTCGACCGCAATGGTACTGACTTGGTACAGGCATTTCAAACGAAACAACGGCTTTAGAATGCCAAAGGAACATGGAAGTGGTATTTACAAAAAAAAATGAAGTCCAAAGACATGGCCAAAACAACGGCAGTAGAATACCGAAGGAACAAAGCACAAGATTTCACAAATCAGAGTCCAGAGACAAGGCAAAAGCAAGAACACCAGAAGACGGAAGACCAAAGACACCACATGCCCACAAAACACACAAACATTACATATACAACACAAAAAACTAAAGCACTAACAGTGTGAACTCTCAATAAACAAGAGTGACATCAGGTGCTCCGGAAGGGTAAGCATGTCCTGCTCTGTATACAGCACCCGTCACACGGTCAGTGAGGCATATGTTTTTGAAAAATCTGTTAGGTTGCTGATTGGTTATTGTCATTTTCTAACCCGAAACAAAACCAATTGAGAGCCATGGTACATGTAACTTCTCTAACCCTCAAACAGTACCAAGGTGAAATTTTGAAAAGCTTTTGTAATCACTTTAGAGTCAAACATGGACAGGGACAAATCGGTACCACAAACATCACTAACGAAGACAAAACTAAAATTTAACAAGACAACACAAAAAACTAAAGCACTGACAGTGTGAACTCCCATAAAAACCGAGAGCGACATCAGGTGGTCCGGAAGGTTAAGCATGTCCTGCTCTGTATACAGCACCCATCACACTGTCAGTGGGTCAATCCAGGGTAAAGTCAAAACCGGAATACAGGAAACATTGACGTCAAATAACTAAATACCGAAGTCACTGTGAATTTACTTTCTGCATATGCGCATTTCGACAACTAATGTCTCATCAGTGCAGATAAAATCTAAACGTTTGGAAGACCATAAACTCAAAGATGTTTAAAAACTGATAGAGAACAAATAACCAAAGTGATCTAAATTTAAAGCCAAAATCAGCTAAGGACAGAGCTTTGCATGAGGGAGATACTCCTTAGTTTTCAATAAAATTTACAAAATTTTAGATATTCGAAGGTTTCAAAAATAATCGGCTTTCGGGTCAGCACCGAAGTACTGTAACGAGAATACAGGAAACATTGACGTTAGACAGCTACAAAGCACAGAAATAAAAAAAAAAAACACGCACACAACATTCAAATCCAAGGCCCTCATAGTATGGACTCTCGTGAAATGTGATTATAATGATGGGTTAAACCTGTTCAAATAAGATATGTATAAAACATTTAACACTGCCATTTTATATGTACAGCGTTTTAATTAAACTACAGTCCAAACTGAGCAAGCAAAGAATATTTTAGCAAGATTGTTAGTAAAGATTTCATGCTGAAATCATATGCTTTTGTTAATTTTTTCATAATTTCTTTTTTGAAAGGTTATTGGCACAATGTAGTTAAGAATGTGCCTGAAAAGGTATAAAATTTAACAACGAGCTGAGCTATACAGACTGTGTTGTTTTTGTATTCCTTTATATTAACGAGGAGAAAATAACAGGAAACACTTACAATGGCCGAAAATTACAATCACATGCCACAATCCACCAAGGAACTGCACAAAAAAAAAAACAATAAAAAGAGAAAACACAAACGTAGACAACGATAGGAACTCTGGATAGCCGTACTTGGTACCGACAGTAGCAAGAGCTAGTGGTTCGGTAAAGCCCGTTTATAGGTACGAAAAACTTCCCTTTCTTTATCCCGTTTCCCTATAGCATAATAAACATACAAATAAAACCCAACACAGGTAGACTACTAACTACTAAGGAATTAATAAGACAAAACGTAATTGAGAAAGATGAAGAGTCAAGGAGTGCTCGAGTCTAAACTGTCGTCTAGCTTATAATGAAGGAGCCTACTCTGCTGGTGAATCACTGTTGCACTACGGACCACAAACCCATTTCAAAACTTCCTTCATACATCTATTTCACTTCACCACTGAAAAATATATTTTTTCTACATTTCAGCCAAGTTATGGAAGATCAGATTTTAGGGATGAACGATTTGCCGATAGGGTAATATCAGTAGTATTTTAGGAGTAAATATTAGTAATTTTGTTGTTTTCAAACATTTATCAATTTGGAGGCTCAATTATGGCTCCAAATTATCAAGGAATGAATGGAAATGTCTACCTTATATAATGAAGAGACATAAGTTGTCGAAATGAAGGAACTTAATTAACAGTAATTTCGGAATTTTGTTATTAACTGCAATTTTTTCAAATAAAATTGGTTATTCGGACCAACACCAAAGTACTGGGTCGGTTAACTACAATTTGGATAATTCATGTGTAGAAATCAGTTCCAAGTACTAAGAACCAAGACATTAAGAAACAAGAAGAAAGCTGTCAATGTGACAGCAAACCGGGTTTTCTTTTACATGGACAGTATATCTTACACATGGATAAATCCTGAATATTTGAAATGTACTTATAATTTTCAATAATTTTCAATGTTCAACCTTCCATCAAAATAGCCTATTTCTGAAAATTCAGCAACTTGGATTTTAATCAAAAAAGGAACATAAAAGTCATGTGCACACCTCTGATACAGGTACAAGTGATTTGCATTATAAAACTTACTGTCTATTAAACTGTTGATGCAAACCTTTGATATATGTACAATTGATCTGCAAAATAAAAACTTCCTATCTCAAATACTGTAGGAGATTTGCTCCGGACAAAGGGGGTACCCTATTGTTAAAAAATTGACGAAAAAATGACTAAGTTCAACAACTGAAATTTTTGACAAAAATCATCAAAAATCAAAATCAAAATACCATGCACACCTTTGATATATGTATAATTGATCTGCAAAATAAAAACTTTCTATCTTAAATACTGTAGGAGATTTGCTCCGGACAAATGGGGTACCCTATTGTTAAACATAGGTAATCAACGATTACAAAGTTCGCCTCGTTATGGCACATGGACACAGAAACCCAATTTGGCCAGGGTGCTCATTTACCATCCCTTATGCATGTATACAAAGGCTAGATGATCTTTCCATGTACAGTTATCGAGACCTGAATTCGAACATAAACAGAAAAGTGACATAATTTTGCCTGGATGCTGAGCTACTGCCAAATATTCATGCACATGCAAGGTTAGATGATCCTACCATGTACAGTAACTTAGATCTGAACTCGGACGTAAACTTGAATGTAAGTCGATCATGCGGAAAATATAGGTCAAAGTGACCTAATTTTGACAGGATGCTGACCTACCCCCAAAGATGCATGCACATGCAAGGTTAGATGATCCTACCATGTACAATTACTTAAAGCAAAAGATGCTTGCAGATGCAAAGTTAGATGATTGTACCATGTACAGTTACTTAGATCTGAACTCGGACGTAAACTTGAATGTAAGTCGATCATGCGGAAAATATAGGTCAAAGTGAAATAATTTTGCCTGGATGCTGACCTTACCCCAAAGATGCATGCACATGCAAGATTAAATGATCATACCATGTACAGTTACTTAGATATGAACTCGGACGTAAACTTGAATGTAAGTCACTCATGCGGAAAATATAGGTCAAAGTGACCTAATTTTACCCGGATGCTGACTTACCCCCACAGATGCATGCACATGCAAGGTTAGATGATCCTACCATGTGCAGTTACTGAGATATCAACTCGGACCTAAATTTAAATGAAAGCCAGTCAAGCGGAAAATATAGGTCAAAGAGACCTAATTTTTTTGGAGGCTGTGAGATAGACAAAGATGCATCTGCACACAAAGTTTGATGACCGTACCCTTCATAGTTGCAGAGATATATGCCCAAATGCGGACGCGGACGTAGACGTAGACGCAGACGCGGACGAGGACGCCAGGGGTACTCCAATAGTCCCCCTCAACTTCGTTGAGGCGAACTAAAAATGATACGCAAAAAGTTCAACAATTGATATTTTTGACAAAAATTATTAAAATCAAAATCAAAGTACCTTGCACACCTTTGATATATGTACAATTGATCTGCAAAATAAAAACTTCTCAAATACTGTAGGAGATTTGCTCCGGACAAATGATGCCCATCCGCCATTTTCACCATTTTATTAACCGGATTTTTCCGATGGAAAACCCGGTTAAAAATGGAAAACCATGAACATTTAATGGATGGCATGACTACATGATAGACATCAGTTAAAGAAATTGTCCGGATTAGGTTTAAACACTTACTATATTGGCTTTTCTTTTTTAGATCCTATTGGTAATTTTTTCTCTATCATCTTTTACACAATTTTCGGCTTTAGTATTTCCACATGTTTTGATTTGATCCATAAGTTGTCGAAAAGTGCATTTGCACAAACTAAATTCACAGTAACTTCGGTATTTTGTAATATATTCACTAAATGATCGTAAGATTAAATTGAATTAATTTTTACAGGGATATCAAGCACAAGACCCCAGTCGACGTGTAAGTAATAATTTTGCTTTGTTTATCAAAACCCATCATTAATTTTTTTTATTACAATTTATTGGTTTCACTCAGTTTCCACTATGCGTGAAAAGATGATAACTTTTAGTATCTATTGCTCTTCCTTTGCTAAAAAATACCATTTATTGTAACAAAATGTGATAGTCAGTCAGTACATGCTGTCAAAGAGCCGATACATTTCGTTAACAATGACAGGATATGGAGTAAATGCATATTAGACAAAGTCTTTGAAAATACATGGAAGAACCAAGCAATGATGCTACGCTTCTATTATTGTTCTTCATCTTAAAATCACCAGCCTTCAGCAACGAGCTTTGAGCTTACCTCGTTGTTAGTTCTGGACAGCCACTATAATCGGTTTGAATGGAATTCAATGTGAGATATCGAAGAACGCTACATTAATGTCTTTCATGGTCATGGATGTGGGATCACATCACTTAAAGTGGCAAAGTGCTCTTACAAACATTGTCATCTGTCGCCAGACATCTGCATCAAAACATGCATGCTTTATTCTATTTATTCAAAATCAGACAGGTCGACATTAAAGCGGTTGGATCAAGCTTTCAGATCATGACTAATTTAAATTTATATTTAGATCTTATTGCGTATTCGTTCTCTGTCAGTTTTTACTCTTATTTCGGTTTATGGACTCCGAAATGTTTTTAATTAACTGCACTGAAAAGAGATAAGTTGTCAAAATGCGTATATGCAAAATCAAAAATTTACAGTAACTTCGGTATTTTATTATTTATTAACACTGGACCGATGCCTCTGCTTGTGGACTGATAGTCCCCGAGGGTATATATTGACCCAGTAGCTAGTTCTTCGGTGCTGGTCCGAAAACCGATTTTATTTTGAAAATCGCAATATCTAATTTTTATAGAATTTTGTTAAAAACTAAAGAGTATCTCCCTCACGCATAGCTCTGTCTTTATCTGATTTTACTTTTGTATTCAGTTTTTATTGGTTATTTTTTCTCTGTCAGTTTATTTTGAAAATCGCAATATCTACGTATGTCCGTCCCGATGTTAAGTTTTGCGTTTAGGTCCATATTTTGGTAACCTCTTGTAATATTTTAATATTTTAATATAATTACACCAGTATATTGTACCTTGATTAGTACTACCAGATTCACCAACAATTAGGGATCCATGACCTACATTTTACGCTTAAGTGACTTTTGTTAAATTTTGCGTTTAAGTCTATTTCTCAACTACTACACATCATGCAACAATGATGTTTCATCAAATTTATCGCCTTGATGAGTACTACCCGAATCATCAAAAATTAAGTGGCTTTGACCTATATTTTACGCTTGAGTGACTTTTGTTAAATTTAGCGTTTAAGTCCATTTCTTATCAACTACACATCATACCACAAGGATGTTTCATCAAATCAATCACCTTGATGAGTACTACCCAAATCATTAAGAATTAAGTGGCTTTGACTTATATTTTACGCTTGAGTGACTTGTGTTAAATTTTGCGTTTAGGTCCATTTCTCAACAACTGCACATTATACAAATATGATGTTTCATCAAGTTAATTGCCTTGATGAGTACTACCCAAAACAATGACAGTTAGGTAGCTTTGACCTATATTTTACGCTTGAGTGACTTCTTAAATTTGTTAAACTTGTTATCTAGTGTCATAAATTTGTCGGCGGGGCATCCGTGTCTTACAGAAACATTCTCTAGTTGTTTTTGTTCTGATGTTTTAAGCAAAATTCTGAAACGTCATGTTTTGGTGACAAAATTTGTATTAATTTAACAGGAATCACACGACCTTCAGAACTTTATTTTATCTACTAATAATGACAACAAAGTCGTCAAAATCAGATTTTTTTGTTATTGTATTACAGTATCCAACAATTAATCAAACAACACAGAGAGACTATGGAGCGGTAAGTAGTGTGGGATGTACTGATACAGAGAGACTATTGACCGGTAAGTAGTGTGGAATGTACTGACACAGAAAGACTATGGAGCGGTAAGTGATGTTGGATGTACTGACACAGAGAGACTATTGAGCGGTAAGTAGTGTGGGATGTACTGACTCAGAGACTATGGTGCGGTATGTAGTGTGGAATGTACTGACACAGAGTTACTATGGATCGGTAAGTAGTGTGGAATGTACTGACACAGAGAGACTATGGAGCAGTAAGTAGTGTGGGATGTACTGACACAAAGAGATTATGGAGCGGTAAGAAGTGTGGAATATACTGACACAGAGAGACTATGGAGCGTTAAGTAGTCTGGAATGTACTGACACAGAGAGACTATGGAATGGTAAGTAGTGTGGGATGTACTGACACAGAGACTATGGAGCGGTAAGTAGTGTGGAATGTACTGACACAGAAAGACTAGGAAGCGGTAAGTAGTGTTGGATGTACTGACACAGAGAGACTATTGAGCGGTCAGTAGTGTGGGATGTACTGACACAGAGACTATGGTGTGGTATGTAGTGTGGAATGTACTGACACAGATAGACTATGGAGCGGTAAGTAGTGTGGAATGTACTGACACAGAGAGACTGTGGAGCAGTAAGTAGTGTGGGATGTACTGACACAGAGAGACTATGGAGTGGTAAGTAGTATGGAATGTACTGACACAGAGAGACTATGGAGCGGTAAGTAGTGTGGAATATACTGACACAGAGAGACTATGGAGTGGTAAGTAGTGTGGAATGTACTGACACAGAGAGACTATGGAGCAGTAAGTAGTGTGGGATGTACTGACACAAAGAGATTATGGAGCGGTAAGAAGTGTGGAATGTACTGACACAGAGAGACTATGGAGCGTTAAGTAGTCTGGAATGTACTGACACAGAGAGAATATGGAGTGGTAAGTAGTGTGGGATGTACTGACACAGAGAGACTATGGAGCAGTAAGTAGTGTTGGATGTACTGACACAGAGAGACTATGGAGCGGTAAGTAGTGTGAGATGTACTGACACAGAGACTATGGTGTGGTATGTAGTGTGGAATGTACTGACACAAGGAAACTATGGAGCGGTAAGTAGTGTGGAATGTACTGACACAGAGAGACTATGGAGTGGTAAGTAATGTGGAATGTACTGACACAGAGAAATTATGGAGTGGTAAGTAGTGTGGAATGTACTGACACAGAGAGACTATAGAGCGGTAAGTAGTGTGGAATGTACTGACACAGAGATACTATGGAGCGGTAAATAGTGTGGGATGTACTGACAAAGAGAGACTATGGAGCGGTAAGTAGTGTGGGATGTACTGACACGGAGACTATGGAGCGGTAAGTAGTGTGGAATGTACTGACACAGAAAGACTATGAAGCGGTAAGTAGTGTTGGATGTACTTACACAGAGAGACTATTGAGCGGTAAGTAGTGTGGGATGTACTGACACAGAGACTATGGTGTGGTATTTAGTGTTGAATGTACTGACACAGATAGACTATGGAGCGGTAAGTAGTGTGGAATGTACTGACACAGAGAGACTGTGGAGCAGTAAGTAGTGTGGGATGTACTGACACAGAGATACTATGGAGCGGTAAGTAGTGTGGAATGTACCGACACAGAGAGACTATGGAGCGTTAAGTAGTCTGAAATGTACTGACACAGAGAGACTATGGAGCGGTAAGTAGTGTTGAATGTACTGACACAGAGAGACTATGGAGCGGTAAGTAGTATGGAATGTACTGACACAGAGAGACTATGGAGCGGTAAGTAGTGTGGAATGTACTGACACAGAGAGACTATGGAGCGGTAAGTAGTGTGGATTGTACTGACACAGAAAGACTATGGAGTGGTAAGTAGTGTTGGATGTACTGACACAGAGAGACTATGGAGCGGTAAGTAGTGTGGAATGTACTTATAAATACTTATATGGCGACTTCCTTTAAAAAACATTTAGCTTTATTTTTGCGTTCTGAATAATCGCGATATCTTTTTATTTACCTTAGAAAGTCTCATATGAATAATATTTCGTGAAATGTAATTTTGGCGACATCATAATTATTGCGAAAGAATTAAAAGATTTGTTGAAAAGCATAAGACGTTTGTAGCTTTTGATAATCATTTAAAACCAATCAATTAAGTACTTTTTGAAAAGTAAATGCAGACCAGCAGGCATCAGCCTTAATTCATGGATAGTGGTGCATAAAATGTTTACCGTAAAACAGTATTTTATGATGAAATATAAAAATACAACTTCAGATTAAACGATGAACCGCCAAAATTTGGCTAAATCAAAATAAAGATAAAAATTCTCCTTACACTCAGAAGATCGCCACTGACATATTTTGCAATAATAACTCCGTAAAACCTTATTATTTTTACTTTATTTTTATGTTACAGATGTACAGAAACCGACAATATGATAGGGTAAGTCATTATATATCAATTCATTTCCAAAAAGATGAAACAGTAAATTATCAAACGAAGAAATAAAACGTGTCCGTGGCAAAACCCTGGATTTGCATCTTCAACGGGTTACCATTATGCTACTATATAAGTCATTTTACATCACGAAATCTTCATTTCCATAATTTACTCGATCGATGATGGTGTTTTCACGAATGATAGAGACAACTATGTTTTTGTGGGGGTTCCGGGACCTTTAACAATATAAAGTAAAGGTGTACAAGTCATAACATGTGTCACTGGAAATTTGTAAATATTGGGCATATTCGGCGTAACTTATACTGGACTACCGGCGTTACATGTTGGACACGATTAGTTGTAGTAGATGATCTCTATACTTAAAAAAGGAACTTGAGGAGACAGACTGTACATGTGCTGTCAAACGATGGCATTTTCAACAAAACCTCGAAGGATCTATATAAAATTAAAAGCATCTATCCCTGAATTTTATTTTTGACGTCAAAACTTTATATTTTAACTTCCAATACGTCTATTTTACTTTTCCAACTCGATTACATCTGGTTATCAAACATTTTTTTCTATAAAAAATTAAGACGTTAATTGAATGTCTTTTGAAGGCTATGAATAATATGCTTTGTCAGCAATCAACACAAATATATAGAGGATCGATCTTTAACATACTAGGCATTTTAATCGACAATATATTGACAATCGGAATTCAAATGGGAATTAATTATGCAGGAAGTAGAATTCAAAAGGACAAGAAACATATTAGAAATTTCTAAAATTTGCATGTCGATATATTTTGATGAAGTTTTCCACTGTGTGGCCCATTTTACAGTCAAGTGGCTTTGGATGATGAAACGACTACTTATTTCTCATAACAAAGGAATGAAACAAGTAAATTACCAAAACAAAAAACAAAACAGATTTAAAAATGTATTTCAAAATCGAGGATTCAGAAGACGTATTAAAAATTAAAAAAAAACTGGTAACACTCGACATAAACCGCTTGAAGTCTCTTGTTAAATACACGACATCTGTCAAACTGCCAGTGAACCGATCCGGGATAATTCAACAATACTTTTCAGTGTCCATGAGCATAAAGTTTGCTTTAAATCCTAGCAAAATGCAAGATGCATCTGTCTTATAAGCTTATGCTTGATTTAAATCACCATTTGTAACTATGATTTCTTTTACAGGACAGAGGAAATGCATCACCAGTTAGAGTAAGTTGTAAAATTAGCTCTTTATATTTGTGCAAAAAATTTCTAAAAAACAGTTATTTTAAATACAAACATATTCCACATTTTCTTACAAAAGGACTATGCTGTTGTTTGAACCAGTATATTTTTACTTGACTACAAGTACAACTATCCAAAATTTCCCAAAAATATTTTAAGATTGGTCGAAATAGTAGATATTAAGTAAATGTTTTCCAAAAATTTATGGATCATCTTTAAATCTAATTTTTGTAATATATACAGGTGCTTGGTTGTCTTCTCATTTATGATGTCCATTTGTAGTCATAGGTAAATACTATTCAATGAAGAGATTATATGACAATGTTACCAAATTTAAATAACATATAAGGAGATATGTGTCTTTAAATAGAGATTTTTGATCAATTTTATATAGCATTTTTCATATCATATCTCATATCATCCCGAGACATCAATATTAGACAAATTGCCGAAGGTGATATGTGATATGAAATGAAAAATTTCCATATCATATACTTCTTCTTACAAATGTCACAAATCCTAAATGAAAAAATATATATAAATGTCAAATAATTTTTAATTACAAATTTTTCCTGATGGATTTTCAGAGCTTCCCTTTGGCCTTTAAGGAAATGCGGGCGAAAGCCTTTACTTGGCTATTGAAAACTTTTTCAAAAATCTTCTCCCTTGAAACCATCTTGCCAATTTCAACAAAACTTAGTCTGAATACATATCAGCTTACCTATGTTGAAAATTATGTTCGAGGAGTCAGAAGACCTTACAACATGGCTTCCGTTACTAAAAATAGAACATGGGTGTAAATTGCCATTTTGGCGAATAAATCAAACACTAAAAAATAATAGAGATATTAAATTCTAACATAGGGTAAAAACAAATAGCATGAAAACATCTTCCCCGTCCTGCAATTTTGAAGATAATCCGAGACCCCGTCTTGGAAATATTGCCCTTTTCCGCAGAATTTTAATATTTTTTTCATAATTTATTAAAAAAAACTATGACAGATAGAGGTTAGCTTAAAATTGCAAAATGTTAATCATATCAAGATCTACCCACCTAGACACTTTGAAGAAAATCTGAATGGAGCTCCATAATGGAGTTATTGTCCTTTATTTTGAAATGTTTTGTAAGTTGATACATTTGGCCTTACATTTTAAGGACCGTTTAAGATTAAGATTAACATTTAATGCAAAATGTCAGTATGTTAAGAATACATTTTATCCTCAATGTGGAAGTTGCCAACTCCGTCCAAGATGGCTGCCAGCGGGAACAAAGTCTAATATTGGACCCTATGGGAAAACACATTCAAAGATATTATCTGAAAAAAAAACTGACAGTTTGGAACCATACTTGGTGTCCTTAGTTTGTCGTCTTTGAACAAAATCTCTGGCAAGTAACCATAAGATCAAAGATAGCAACCAGCGGGGAACATACTAGTTTAATGTTGAACCATATTGGAAAACAAATTCAAGGATCTTTTCCTTTGAGACTACCCGACAAATTGGAATCATACTTGGTCGTAACTGTCCTTAATTGGTCCCTTTGAAAGATGTGTCTAGCAATTCCCTATCAATTCTAAGTTGGCTGCAACAATTCAACATTAAACCGTATTAGAAAGCACATTTAAAGACCTTCTCTGAAACTACTTGGTTGGTTGAAATCAAACCTAGTTACAACTGAGATTTATTAGCTTTCTTTGAAAAAAATCTCCGGTAAGTTCCGATCAAATCAAACATGACGGCCAGGGGGAACTTAGTCCCACATTGGACCCAATGGGAAAACACATTCAAAGATCTTCTCTAAAACTACCTTTCCAATTGAAAGTAAACTTGGTCATAATGCTGCTTTGATAGCCAACCTTGAAAAATGTGCTCCCTAAGTTCATATTAGATCCAAAATGGTCGCCAACGGGTTGCATACTTTTAACATTGGAGCATACTGGAAATGCATACAGTGATCATCTGCTCTGATACATTGGGCCATTTACATCGAGTTATATCATCATACTAGAAAATGGGACCCGTTATAATTGAATTCATTTGTACTGTCTATGCCACTCTTGGACCAAGTGAGCCTCAGACCCCTGAGAGCCTCTAGTTAGAATTAATTGGAAAACTCTTTTATTTGAACTTCAGGATTTTCAACAAAAAGAGATGGAAAAGATGGAAAGAGAGAGAGTAAGTTTCATGTTTCCTTATCGTTATTTGGAATTATAATTGACTGTTATTTGTGTTCGTTCACTTTCATAAAAAAATACTTAATTTTGAAACTATCACATGCTGTAATGAGTCGGTGCCAATGATAATGAATTATTCGAATTAGCTTGGAATATCAGCCTATAATTCAAGGAGGTTAACTTTAGAATCCTCTATAAATTCTATATATCTATTTATTAAATAGTTTTGTAAAATATGATTAAAATTGTCTATGCAATACAAAATGTTTAAAGCAAATATAGATAGGTTAACTGGACAAATACGACCAAACAGGCCCAATACGGATTTACTGGCTCAATATGGCTTTACTGGCCACATACGGGTTTACTGGGCCAATACGGGCAGGCCCAATACAGACTTCCGGTTCATTAAATCTTCAGCAAAATGGCGGCAATATCACGAACAGAACATAATTCCATGGGAATAATCTGCTAGACTGCTATAATGTAAACCAATCGTACATTTCTTATTACGATTCATTTAAAATTCATGTCCGGGATACGATCCCGTATTTCTACATTCAATTTGCAGAAGTTCAAGGACATCAATGACAACGCTGGTTTGTTGACATTCTGAAAAATACTTTGATAGTTCAGCGATGTTTAACATGAAACATGACAGTATTCAAACATGTCAACAATCAGATTTCAATACAAAATGCCACGAAGATCAGAAAAGTAAAGCTTTTTCATGTAACTACCACTCGCTGAGTCATTTGCGTGGCTGACGGATTTATTTCAATGTTTACCCATGCCGTCATATCACAAGTCAAATTTACAAATGTTGGAGACTGTCCCCTATAGCAGAAATACATGAAAATAAACTTGAGGATAAAGGAAAAGTGAACAAGAAAATTGACTGAGAAATCCTTCGCCCATTTTGTTGCCACTGAATCGATAGCATAGTTTTACATAACTATTTAATAAAGGCGTCATAGAATGTTATATTTCACATTGGTCCTGTATTATGTCCACGGACAGTCGTATTGGGCCTCGGACAGCCGTATTGGGCCTTGGCGTTGCCTCGGCCCAATACGGCTGTCCTCGGCCCAATACGACCGTCCTTGGACATAATACAGGACCAATATGAAAAATTCCATTCTATAACCCTATATTATTTCTCGCCATTTTTTTTATCTTTTGATTTTTGTCTTCTATAGATTATAAATAAATCCGATTTGTTCTGTTTATAATGTATTCAAAGGCAAAATGATTAAGAGGATATTAACGAATAGGTCCCATTTTCATAAAATTGTACATTTGTTCTTGTATTTTTACTGTCTGTTTAACTTTTTAGCCCAGGCCATACCGTGGTCACCTTTATCCCGAGGTATGTATAAATAAAGCATAAAAATGTCAAGAAAACTATTTTATACAAAAGTACATGTATTAGTATTAGCTTTATATACTTATGTGTTTTAGTAATTGTACAACATTATAATTCTGTCTGAAGTAGAGTTTTTTTTCAAAATAATTTCATGATCAGGCTGCCTAGAACGTTATGAGAAAATGACAAAACATCAACTGTTACTTTTTAAAAAATTTTTTCAATACATACTTTTTTCCGAGGTGCTTTAGCTTGCGTGTTATGTTTGTGATGTTTGCATAATATATAAATGCATTGTGTCTATGGTCGTCCTTCTTTTTGTGTTCTCATTTTTACCATATCTTTTGACTTTTACGTAATTCACGTATTCATTGTTTTTAATTTTACTGCTGTTGTTGTCAGTGAATAAGCACAATTCTGATTACAAATAATAATAAACTCGCTGAAGCTCGTTTATCATTGTTGTGGAATTAAATAGCTCAAGTTGACAACAAGCGATATACAAGTCACACTCATCATGAAACCTATAATAAAGCATGAAATAATATGCAATAAATCCTTATGAGACAAAGTATCTACAAAAAATGGTAAAACCGTACAATGAAAACGCTTTTATTGTATAATTACTGTCAATGGTTTATGAGGTATGAGCAAAGCTCATTGTTAAACCTTATAACATTTTCCTTATATAAATGCAATGGGAAAAAATCGACAATTTGTCTGTTTTATTTCTCAAACAAAAAAAAACGATCTGTTGACCAGTCAACAGTTTTCAGCGTGTTGACCAACACCGAACTGTTGACCACCTGCCATATTTTGATTGGTTCAAAAATATCACGCCCATATCAAATAACTAAATACCGAAGTTACTGTGAATTCAATTTCTGCATATGCGCATTTCGACAACTAATGTCTCTTCAGTGCAGAAAAAATCAAAACGTTTGGAAGACCATAAACTCAAAGATATTTATAAACTGATAGAGAACAAATAACCAATATGATCTAAATGTATAGCCTGTCGTCTGCACAACCAAATTGTATTCAAATGAAAAGAAGCGTATTTGACAAAATTGAAAATTTGCATTTATTACATAAATGTAATACAATGGATATACCAATAAAACATATTTTTAAAGATAATAACACATTTGACATGAAAAGGTATAACAAAATAGTTATAGACTGGGTCCTCAAACAACAGCTGTTTTCGGACCTAGTCAATAACTGTATATTGTTAGCGGTCACATGGTGACTTCAAGATGAAGAACAAGAATATTGCTGCGGTCAAACAATTGGCAAAACTTTCAGTTTACCGAAATTAAGATTACAACCCAAGCTGTCTACCTTTCATTGACTCGCCGTCTTACAAAGACAACATTGTATGCATTTGTCAGGTTTTCACGTCTGATATATCTACAATGTAGACATTTAACATCGATGAATCTTACACATTGTGTAAGCTTGAGGTGTTAATCTTGACTTCATTACAATAAAAGTTTTGCCACTTCCTTGACCGCAGCAATAAAAGCATTGTTCTATTGTTTGGTTCTACCATGTTTTTCTAGAGACTTTGTCTCATATGCATTTACTCACATTTCTGTTCTTTGTTTATTCATAAGTATGTTCGCTAGTTATATTTTGGTATTTCTATGAGAATATCAGCTTTTATCTATTAAAAAGCATCATAATTGTTTGAGACCCCTTTTTTAAAAAATTAAACTTTATACGTCTTAATGATCATTTTGACAAAATTTAAGGAAATTCTTTTAACGAAAAAAATTCCATCTGAAATTGTTTAACTTGAACAGAATACTTAATGTTTTTCATGGACTGCTCGAACATAATGACCAGACAATACCAAGGGTGTGCTACCACTATTATGATACTATATTGGATACCACACGCTCTTTGTTCATGTTATACTTTAAATCTTTGGCTGCATTTAGGTCTACCTTCAATATACTGTAAGTTGCAATGATCACTCGTAAATGGAATTTGAAAAACAACGAAGGCGTAGTTGAACTGAATTTAATGTCATCTTTTTAGTTTTATGTTATTGATATTTATGAAAGATTCAAACCAGGTCATTAAGACAGTGACATAAATTGCAGTTAAGGTAGATAGACACTGTTGCACTGCGCAATTCATTCACGCATTAGAAAAATAAAGAGTCGGATACGGGTAGGTTTGATTTTCTGGCCGGAACAGTAATTTGACGGCTTTTCTTTTATGACGTCATAATTGAATGACAGATGTGAAACGTCAAATTTCGTTTAGTTTGCCGCGAATTAACTCCCTTTCCCGTAAATAATGTTTAATCCGGAATCTTTGTAAAATATCTCCATTAAAGCATGGTGACATATACATGCTTTTATTGTTACCAAAATATTACATCATGAACTATCTGTTCACAAAATTACATCAAATTCTCATGTATAAAAAGTTCATTTCTATGAAGGTAGATTGGTAGTCCAAAATTTTTTCCATAGATTTTCTTTATTTTCTCAGGAAAGTTTCCTTATTATATTAGCATTAAAATAAAAAAAAAATTAAAAAGGGGGGTCACCGTGCTTGTTTTTAAAATAACTGATATCAAATAATCAAATATTTCTAATGAATATAAAGGGAAAAACAGTTCTATTGTTGATTTCTTCAAAACTTTTCCATAGATTTTTTGTCTTAGCCCTTTGAACATACTTTCAAAAAATATAAAGAAAAATGGGGGTCACCGACTTTGTTTTCCATAAAATTTATAAAATGTGAATTTTCATATCTATGTAAAATATTTTTATCAGATTATCTCCCTTTTTCAAATATCTTGTTCCAACTTATTTAAATTATCAAGTTACCATGCCTCGTCTTATTAGATAATGACATGTAAATTCAACTTCATGTAGGTCCTTTGCATATTGTATTATGAATATAATATTGATTGATTTATTAAAAATAAAAATATTTGCATATTTAAAAAGCGGATAATACCACAACAACATAAATAACGAATTCAAAATGGCGGAAGACTACCGATCTACCTTAAGCTTAAAATTGCCTTTCCATATTATCCGCGTGCATTCTTTGTAAATTTAGGCAAAAATGGCTTGAAATGAGCAAACTTTGATCTCAATTCTAGAAAAGGCAAGCATGGTGACCCATACTTTTCATTACAGATTTCAGGTAAGTAGGATTGGTTCTTCAATTGTGCCGACTTACAACAAAATCTCATGGATGTGAATATTACTGTCTATCAACCTTTAACTATGTGTTTATTGTTGTTCTTAAAACTGAAGTTTATCAGAGGCATCATAGTATGTTCAAGACAGACTTACTAGATAACGTTTGAAAGATCAGTTATGCCATAATTTGCCATTTATTGTTTTTTCAGTAATATTACCCTTTTGCTGAAACTTTAAATGCCTAGATTGCTCTTTTATTAAGTTTTTATGAAAACGTTCAATTTCAGGAAGAGGAGTTCCTTAGTAGGGTGAGTGTCTTGAGATTACTAGTTTCAGTATGATGGAACAATTTTGATTTAACAGCTAGTAATACCCTTAATCAAGCATACATGCATGTAACTTGACTTTTCAATTTAAGAAATAATCTAAGTATGTAATATATTTGTATCAAATATCTGACAAAATATATGTTTACCTTAGTTTTAGTGTGTCACAATATGGCTTATTCGGCTTTATTCTTATTTTTTGGTTACATATTGTCTACATCTCTGTATTTTTGTTAGCTTAGGTTTTTTCAACCAACGTTAATGTAACACCTTCGCTATTTTCATTCCTACTCTTTCCGTACATTTAATAGTTGGATTTAGTATTTTAGGAACTTCTGCTTTTAGTTTGTAAGACTTTTTTATGTTTTCATTTATTGTTTTTATATATTGGTCTATAAAAAATAAAAAAACTTTTTTATGAAACCCCCAATTGCAATTGAAAACTTTATATTACAGTGCATTTTGAGAATTTCATAATAAATGACCTGATGAAAATAAAGACTATCATAAAATAGGATGGTAGAACCTGTCACGTTTCAGTTTTTGATTTCTTGAAGTTGTTATTTTGACATGACGTCACACTTGCACCTCGTTAAATATCAAACTAGTATTCCTTTTATATAATCCCTTTCCATAGACAAGTACATTAAACGTCGTATTAATATAAAAGTAGGAATAGAACGTAATGTTTAGATCTATTCAGAACCATTCGAAATCACATTTACTTTCATTTCAAAACATACTTTCAATTTAAAATCCATATCTTAGATTTTGAATAATATATAGATCGATCGATTTTACATCAATGCAAAGGAACAACCACTGATCTGTTTATAGTAAATAAATTGTTTACATACTAGTAACCATATACATATTATTCGTACAAAGTTTGAATCTGCTATAGAATTTATTCAAATAAATTCTGTATAATGTTGGTTGTTACCGTTAATTAAATTTACCTGCGAGCGATGTACGACACCTTGACAACGCACATACTTTACCACTGCTTTCTATCTTCATCAGAAATACAATATAATTTCCGGGACTTATACTTCTGTTCCGAGCACGATTAAAAGAAATATGGCTGCCGGTTTTAGGACTTACGACCATCGCTTGCGTTTTCTGGAAAACAATGCTGCTCATCATAACGATAAACTGAAATCACATAACAACAGAAATGAGACGCATTCAGCGAGACTTCAGTGGGTGGAAAGGGAACTGCAGGATATTAAGGGACAAAATGAAGTTATGTTTGATGAAATTGTGGAGTTAAAATCCAAGGCGATTAAGAATAAAATGGATGATTATCTCAGTCGTAAGATAGGATACCCAAATTTCAGTAGACTTGATGACGCACAGAATGATACATTTCGTTACCAAAAGGAGCCTGACCCAGTGATAAAAGTTGACAATGACACATTTCATTACCTAAAGGAACCGGACCCAGTTATAAACGTTAAATACGACACGTTTGAATCCATAAATCAAAAGGAACCAGTGTTGAGTACCAGTGACATAATTGGTCGAAAAGAATATGAGCCAGCTTATACAGTTAAATATGACACATATGATTCACGACAGGATCGTGAACCAATACATAATGAATTGCATTTGGATACAACTCGCAATGCCAGTCCCGTAAGTGACGAAATTCCAGAATCGTCTAGACTAAAGGGTTATTATCGATTTAAATCAATACCATACCAAAACAGAATGCTTTTAAATGACAACTATAACATGCACCATCCTCCAATTAGTGATAATCAACGTCAAACGCAGAACGATAATATTGGTTTGGGAGACAGAAACGTCAAACCATATTTATCCTACCCTTACTTTCGTCACATTTCATATGATGATTGGGTAAGCCAAAACGCAGCTTGTATATTTAACATAGATTTCTTTCTATTATCGATATTTTTCATATTTATATAATTTTAGAAGCTTAGCTGACGAGCTTAACATCAATGTGCTTGATTAAGCATGTTTTCACTATTTTGAGATATTTAATTTTATTTAGTGTTTTAGCTTCCTTTTTAATTTTTTCCACTTGTGTGATTTATTTTGTGGTAATTTACATGTGGTTGAATATCACAGTTGCGCTGTATGGCTGGTTTAGTAACAATATGTTGAAGTAATTAATGCTGTTTTTTTTTCTAACACGTTTAAATATATGAATAAGAAAAAAAAATAGTGGAGAATTATAAAGAGACTGTTAAAATAAAACCGAAGGTAAACCAAATTTTTTACATACAATTTGTTGAGAAAAAATTAAGCTTTTTGTTTCGGAATAACCTTGCAGATATACTGCCACCAGAAACGTTTTGCCCTTTATGAAGTCAGTATTGTGCGGTATATTATTAAAGTTCGGATAAAATATCTCTAAACCATTTTACATATACGTGACGTCATACGTCATCGAAGTATTCGATCCCAAATATAACTTGCCAATGAGGTCTTAAACAGTTTTACAAGCAAACTTCTAAGGCAATTGACATCCAAGATGGACAGAATGACTACGTGTTTAGTTGTGATCCGGATATCTAATTAAAAATATTGGGATCCGCCTTTCCATATGGAATTATCTTGATAGGAAATAAAGGATCCTTTACTTCACTTCTGCCTCTCGCATAACTCTGTCCTTAGCTGATTTTTGCTTTACTTTTTAGATCCTGTTGGTAATTTGTTCTCCATCAGCTTTCATATATTTCGGTAAATGGATATCCAAATGTTTTGATTTGATCTGCACTGAGAGAGTGACAGAGACATAAGTTGTCGAAATGCGCATATACGCAGTTATGCATAATCACAGTTACTTCGGTATTTTTGTTATTTATGTAAAATTGTCTTGATAAGAAAAAAAAGACTTTCGTTTTCAAATAGAACTATCTTGTTAAGAAAATAATAATTTTCTATTTGATATGGAACATTACAGTTTGTTAGCTGTCCTTATTTGTATGTCTTAGCGCAATGTTCCTAGTTTTGTTTTTCAGCTGTTTAAATGTTTTTATTTAACTTATGCGTAATATTTTGAAATGTATCAGTAACGCTGAAGGAAAAATATTTTATATTTAAGGAAAAAGAAATACATTTAGAAGTTTCTTTATACAGTTCATATTATAAAAGAATAAATGTTACATGCATGTATGCCATCAAAGTTAAAATTACAAAATACTTAATGAATGTGACTGTACTATAATTCAGCGGTGCTGTGCTGTTTGCTAGCTTTATTTCTAATTACCATACATCTAACTTAACTTCCATTATATGATTCTTTCTTGTTATTTGTTCAGTACTTTAAATAATATATTTATTTCAAGAACTTGTGAAGGTAATTTAGAAAGGAAATGTATGAGAACAAAAATCAAATCAATTGAGGACCAAAATATTTGCTACAAGAAAAAGTTTGATAAGTTTGAAATTTATCAGTAGTAGCTTTGGTAAAATTTGGACACCAATCGTTTGTCTAGAGCCAGATTTTCCAAATGAGGAAAATAAATGCTCCTTTTTAGAATCGTGAAAATAGGCAACCAGGCATTCCTCCTCCTGTTCATAAAAGCCAAAGACAAGACTATCCGTCTGAACAACATAGCAACAATCGTCCGACTGTACATCCTAGCAACAGTCGTGATTATCAGTCTATACAGCCAAACAACAATCGAGAAAATATGACTGCTCCACCGAATGAAAGTAAAGAAAATCGGTCTTTGGAACATAGACGATACATGGATGAGGAGATTGTTGATGAAGTGTATCTCCGCCCAGAGGAGAAGCAGGTCAGACAACATTGTCTGCATGTTGCTGTGCATAGTTTTAGCGCATTTTAGGCTTGCTTGTGCTTGTTTTATATACGCTTTTTATGGAAGTGAGATGATTCACTAATATATTGTGTAAAATTTTTGCGCATAATGGCACAATGGTTCCGTGACATTTTTGTAAAAACTTAGATATGAAGAAAAATGAGACAATTTACAATAATTGAGATAAACTATCAGATTAGGATTACGCTGGTCTAAAGGTAGTATATATATTTTTTATTTTTCCGACCTTGCCATTTCCCTTGGATTGTTCGTTTAAGACTGACAGTTCGATTCTCACTTACCTTATTCATTTTTTCTAAATGGTATTATGTGTTGATTAGAAAGAAATGAAAAGAGAAATGCATAGTAAACCAAAATAGAATGCTTTTATCAAGAGCTTTGTTTAAGAAAATGAGAATGGACTACAAAATACACACTTTTTTTTTCTAGCTTCCCCACAAGAGCAAAATTTGGCTAAAACAATATTGCTTGAAAAAATATGGCTATTAGATTAACAAGAGATAGCAGTTATATTAACTAATCGATTATAAACAGTTGTTTGTCAAATGTTATTTATTAAATAATCAACATGAGTGACACAGATAATGGATTGTCTGTTTAGTTATATAGTTAAATAATTATATATAATGCACCAACATAAACATTTGTATTTCCCTTTGTAACACATCAGAATAATGTCTAATGCAATTACGTTGTCCGGTGACACTTTTGATATTGCAATTGGAAAAAATACAGAAAAAATATATGAAAATACCCAATTTTACCCCTTTTTGACCTCTGTGAACTTGACCTTTGACCTAATTTTTTTGCATATTTATGTTTATATTGACAAAACCTATACACTTGCCAAGTATTAAAAGTCTATCTTACATAGTTCTAAAGTTGTTCATTACCATAAAACACCCAATTTAACCCCTTTATTCTGAAACAGATGAAGCCCCTTTGGGCCTCTTGTTTATTGAAATGTTTTTAATTGTTAAAAGTATCTGTTTAAACATTCCATAAGAAACCTACAGAAAAAAACTGCATCAAGATCTGACAAAAAATTTAAAAATTCATTTTTTCCGTTTGTCTGCCTTTTGGCCTCTTGTTTCTCAACAAACGGTAAATGCTTCCTCAAATCTGTTGCATACTTCGGTTGCGCAATTTTTTTAGCAATAACATGAGACAACCCCCGTCTCAATAGGATAAATAATAAGGATTCTACAGTCAGTTATGTGAAAACAGCCAATTTTCACCCCTTTTGACCTATTTGACCTTGACCTTTGACATGACCTAATTTTTTTTGCATATTTATGTTCCTCTTTGCTACACCTATACACCTGCAAAGTATGAAAAGTCTACCTTACATAGTTCAAAAGTTAAAGCCAAGGTTAATGTTTCGGACCTGCCAATTACGCAAAAAAGACTTTGCCTTCCATCCTTGTGTAATCTTTGTTTTTTCAATTGACATTGATAACGAACCAAACATTACAAAGTTTTAGTCTAGTAAAATTAAATCAAATAAAATTGTGTTGCAGAAATCACTTATAAATGATTTAAACAATTCACGATCATTTTTTCAAAAAAGAGTCAAGTGTACTCATGAAAAATGAAGGGATATGGAGTGAATGCAAATCATGTCTATATTCATAGCTTGAATGACATTACTTCAAAATACTGCAAACATCTTTTATGCATCTACCAACCCTTCTTAATTTGCAGTTTTGACTAAATTCATATAGCGAATACAAGAAACGTTAAATTGAAATTACGTTAAAAAACAATTATACAACTATTTATGCAAAGATTTCTACCTCGTGCTAAATAATATGCTATGTCGTAAAAAACAAAAGCCACGAATAGAAACATATCAAATTGTTCTACTTATGAATAAAAATGACATCTTTCTTATCTTAAAAGATCGAAAATACCTCATAGAATAAAAATAAAAATAATTTTCCCAATAAAACTGACAATGAAGCACTGCATGAAATTTTTGTAACTTTTTAAAACATTTAGGTTTGTATAAAGTATACACTTAGTGAATGCAAAATAACACAGCAATGGCTTTAATTGTATGTCGTTTCACCATATAATTTGCTGGTAAAAAGAAATTCACGGGTATCCATATATATTTTGGTTGTGACACTGGCTGTACCTTGTTTCTAGGCTGACACATTGCACTATATTGTGTAATGTAGGTTAAACAAATGCTTTCAGGTAACACAACGGGTAAACCTATTCTTGAATTATTTTAAACATCTTAATTATACATGGAGGGACTGTATTCGTTTTTTTGTTTATTGATACATCTTTATTGTTAACACATCATCACAATGTGTTACTACAAGTATAGTGTCAGAGTTTTGAATTCCACAAAATTAATTTTCCTGTTGTCACAATGCTGTAGTGCTCGACAAACGTGAAAAGATTTTGTATCAAAAATAAAATGGCAAATTTGCAAAACAAGGTAGCGTTTGTAACTGAACAGCAAACAATATCAAAAGGGAAGGGACATTAGGTCCCTATTCGATCAAATATTTCAAAAATACAAAAAAATCAAAATTAAACAAATGGAATATAGGAATGAAATGTGTCTTTACAAATTTTTAAAAAGTTCTTCTATTGCAGGAATTAACCTATGAAAAATCCTCTTTAAACTCATTGTCTGATTTTCGATTCACTCTTACTTTGCAGTGAACAAAGATACAATTTTTTAAATTATGATCTCATTGTGACGACATCAATGCCAAAAGTCAAAACTATGATTGAATGACCCTTTTTAGCTCACCTGGCTATGCCAGGGTGAGCTTTTGCCATCACTTGGCGTCCGTCGTCCGTCCGTCCGTCCGTCCGTC
>MJUU01029719.1:25945-39938 GCA_002080025.1 Modiolus philippinarum
ACAATAGTCCTTGGGTGGTCCCCTTTAAAAATTGTATCCGGCATGTCCGTACCTAATCCAAGATGGCCGCCAGCGGGGAACATAGTTTTAACATTGGACCCTATGGAAAAGACATTCAAAGATCTTCTTCTTAGAAACTACCAGTCCAATTATAACCAAACTTAGACACAATGGTCCTTAGATGGTCCCTTCCCAAAAAGGTATCAGACAGGTCCGTACCTAATCCAAGATGGCCGCCAGCGGGGAACATAGTTTTAACATTGGACTTTATGGAAATTACATTCAAAGATCTTCTTCTCAGAAACTACCAGTCCAATTATAACCAAACTTAGTCACAATGATACTTAGATGGTCCCTTCTCAAAAAGGTATCCGGCAAGTCCGTACCTAATCCAAGATGGCCACAAGTGGGAACATAGTTTTAACATTGGACCCTACGGGAAAGACATTCAAAGATCTTCTTCTCTGAAACTACCAGTCCAATTATAACCAAACTTAGACACAATGGTCTTTAGATGGTCTCTTCCAAAAAAGGTATCCGACAGGTCCCTACCTAATCCAAGGTGGCCGCCAGCGGGGAACATTATTTTAACATTGGACCCTATGGAAAAGACATTCAAAAATCTTCTTCTCGGAAACTACCAGTCCAATTATAACCAAACGTAGTCACAATGGTCCTTAGATGGTCCCTTTCAAAATAGGTATCGGACAAGTCCGTACCTAATCCAAGATGGTCGCCAGCGGGGAACATAGTTTTAACATTGGACCCTATGGAAAAGCATTCAAAGATTTCCTTTTCAGAAACTACCAGTCCAATAATAACCAAACTAAGACACAATGGTCCTTAGATGGTCCCTTCCAAAAAAAGTATACGACAGGTCCATACCTAATCCAAGATGACCGCCAGCGGGAACATAGTTTTAACATTGGACCCTATGGAAATTACTTTCAAAGATCTTCTTCTCAGAAACTACCAGTCCAATTATAACCAAACTTAGTCACAATGGTCCTTAGATGGTCCCTTCCAAAAAAGGTATCCGGCAAGTCCGTACCTAATCCAAGATAGCCGCCAGCGGGGAACATAGTTTTAACATTGGACCCTATGGGAAAGACATTCAAAGATCTTCTTCTCAGAAACTACCAGTCTAATTATAATCAAACTTAGTCACAATGGTCCTTAGATGGTCCTTCCCAAAAAAGGTATCCAGCAGGTCCGTACTTCATCCAAGATGGCCGCCAGCGGGAACAAAGTTTTAACATTGGACCCTATGGAAAAGACGTTCAAAGATCTTCTCAGAAATTACAAGTCCAATTATGACCAAACTTAGTCATAATGGCCCTTAGATGGTCTGTTCCTCATCCAAGATGGCCGCCAGCGGGAACATAGTTTTAACATTGGACCCTATAATATACATTTAAAGATCTTCTTCTCAGAAACTACTGGTCCAATTAGAACCAAACTAAGCCACAATGGTCCTTAGGAGGTCCCATCCAAAAAATGTATCTGGCAGGTCCATACCTCATCCAAGATGGCCACCATTTGACCAAACTAAGCCACAATGGTCCTTAGGAGGTCCCATCCAAAAAAATGTATCTGGCAGGTCCATACCTCATCCAAGATGGCCACCATCTGGAACATAGTTTTTACATTGGCCCTTTTGATTTAAAGGGGAACCTCTGTCCAAATTTTTGAATTTTTATTTGAATTGTGGTCTGAATGTTTCAATTTCAGCATCATGTATTACCTTGATTAAAAGGGGAACCCCTGCCCAAATTTTTTTTAGTGTTGTTCTGTTATGGGTTCTAATGGATGGTGGATCTTTCAGTTGCCATGGAAACCAAACAAGAATACTGTAATTTTAGAAAAAAAAAGTATTCTGCTAAATTTTATGTTTTGTTTTTCCTATTGGAAATGCCTTTTATCTATCATGTCTATGTCAGCCATGGTCCAGGTGAGCGATACAGGCACTTGAGAGCCTCATGTTTCTTAATCGCTGTATATTTCATTCTCGTTCTTCTATATATGATATTGTGTGCATACTTCATATAATTTCGGGTCAAATATGACTCTTATTTCTCTAATAAACTTAATTCTTTTTATTTTGAATTCAAATAAATTTTTTTACAGTGCATTTATTTGAATTTTTACTATTTTACTTTCAATACAGTAAAAGCTATGCACTGTTTTAACATCAGAATTGTTTTAGTGTTCACTTAAAATGAAACCCAAATATTATTTTGTCATTGATTGTTGATACTTGGAAACTAATTCTGTTTGTATATTTTGTTAAAGTGAGTTGTACAGTAACATCAGTGTTGATTTCAGTTCGTAATAATAATTTGATATTTACTGTAAACATGCTAATGCAAAGAGAAACAATTCAAACAGGGAAAATTAACGATTGCACAATTATTATTTACCTATAAGCGATTTTAGATAAAAGTTATGCTTCAGATCTTCTTTATGAATAGCGTCATCGCATAAAACTTGAAGGGGTATGCAACTTGTCTCGAAATTGTCATATCTCAATATTTGAACAGTTGTATTTCCCACAAGTCACAATGAGTTGTCAAGAAATTATTATACCTCCCTATACACAACTATTTCCAACACCGGCTACACCGGTCTGAAAGCATAAAAAAATTCCAATTTTCAGAGACAATAGAATGACTTAAATAGTTGTACAGAAATTCAATTTCGTATGCCCAATGTCTGTAGTGGTATTCATCTTTTTATGATGATAACAAGGTCGATAAGTTCTTCAATGCCTAGGCAATTTTGGAAGACCAAATATCATAAGTGGCACTTTTTAATAGAATTTTGAAAAGTACAACGGCAGTAGAATATCTAAGGAACAAAGCACAAAATTACATAAATCAAAGTCCGAAGGCAAGACAAAAGCAAGAACATTAGACGACAGAAGACCAAAGATTCCACACACCCACTAAACACACAAACACAACACTAAAAACTGAAGAAGTAACAGTGTAATCTCTCAAAAACAGGGTGGCATCAGGTGCTCCAGAAGGGTAAGCTTGTCATGCCCTGCATACATCACCTGTCATACAGTCAATGAGGCACTAATGGGTTTGAAAGATATGTTTGATAGATGATTGATTAATGTAATTTTTATGGTATGTGCCTCAAACAGTATCCTCAAACTTTTGCCTAAATGAATGATCGTATTACGATACACTTTTCCGATAGTCTATCGTGTGTAGACTTTATCTGCGTATTAATTTCATATAGCTTCAAATAAAAAATTCCAATTTTCTGCATAATTTAGTGTTTTCAATGTAATGACAGACAAATGTCATAAATTTTCGCGTTTTCTTGAACTGGGACATATTTGCTGGTATCAATTTTCGCGGTTTTTAGGAACAACCAAACATATAAATACCGTCTATTTGTTTCTGAGATATTTGAGGGTACTTACTTTTCGCCCTTGTGCCTACTGAAAATATAGCGAAAATAACTACGTTTACAGTACATCAACAGCTTAGCGTACTTCAATATCTAAACATTTTTTTTTTGCTTTTTACAGGTTCGACAAAGAAATATGCAACAAGTGTACCCCACCGAACAGCACCTGTCTTATAAACCCGATAACATTGTGAGTTTTCATAATCTGGATTTGTCAAATCATTAAATCAACAAACGAATACAAAAGCAAAAAGGAGTAGGAGAAATCAAAATCTACAAGCACGGCAATTCATATCCAACACGAATTAAGACAGCACGACAAAGACAAATCAAATTAAACAAAAATGAAAAAGAACGCAAAAAACCTGAAGCACTAGCAGTATAAACCCTACAAACATGAATTACATATTAAATTCTACCATTCTATTTTGGTTTTCCTCTGCAGATGATCAAAGAAAAGACAATTAAAATGTGACGGTGCGACACAGAAAACTAACGTGAAGAACTTTTCGTTGAAAACCGGTAGTATCATACCTGCTCTTCACGTGTCACCCGTGACATTGTCACTAAAAAGTCCGATGTCAAGAGCCGATTTGCAGTAAACAACGGCAGTAGAATACCGAAGGAACAAGGGGAGCAATGACTACAAAAATCGAAGTCCAAAGACATGGCAAAAACGGTTACAGATAAAAACAAAGACAAAAGAAGGACATGAGACAGCTAAAATGCACGGAAATAAAAAGATAACATTAAGAACTAAGGCACTCATAGTGTGAACTCCCATGAAAACCGGGAGTGACATCAAGTGCTCCGGAAGGGTAAGCATGTCCTGCCCCTCTAGTGACACCCGTCACACTATCAGTGAAGAATATTGTGTTCTGAAAGGTCTGTTTGGTAGCGGATTGGTTTAGGTCATTCTCTAACCCTTAGACGAAAAACCAATGAAATCCATGGTACATGTTACTTCTCTAACCCTCAAACAGTGCCATGGTGAAATTTTGAAAGCTTTATGTAAATCTCTATAGTATTGAAACATTCACAAGGACAATTCGGTAGCACAAACATCACTGACGAAGACGAAACTAAAATTTTACAGTATGATATACAAGACAACACGTAAAACTAAAGTACTGACAGTGTGAACTCCCATAAAAACCGGGAGTGACATTAGGTGCTCCGGATGGGTAAGTATGTCATGCTCCGCTAGCGGCACCCGTCACACTATCAGTGAGTCAATCCAGGGTTGAGTCAAATCCGATTATGTCAAATCCGTGAAGACGTGAAATCTAGCTGAAAATGTCCGTTTTCATTTGGGACACAGACACGTCATATCTGTCAATGATGTCATGGTGACGGCCAGTAATCGATAAAATAAAACGAAATCATTCGAAGAAGATGACAAAACAAATATAGTCTCAAAAACTAGATTCTCAATGATAGAGTATTTCATTAGTGACTCCGTGTAAAGATTTCAAATATACTGTTTGCGTGAGAGACAATTAAACTATTTAGGGTCAATTGAACCAAACGTTTTTACAATTGTAAATCAGTTATCGTAAATATATCACGAAATACTTCTTGTAGTTTTTTTTCTCTATAAAAAGGATAACATTGTTGAAACAAGAAAGTTTTTACGAAAGAGTTAGGATACGCAAGCCAAAGATTATATACAAATCATAGAAAAAAACATGTGAGAAAGCATTAAGTTGTGCAAACAGGAACAAAATTTATTTCCTTTTTACAAACGCCCAACGGAAAAGAATACAGAGCCTTCATTTCTGTCTTTGACACGCTATTACAATATCGAAAAGTCCTGCGATGGCTGAAAACGTTACTGAAATTTCCTGCATCATAAATATCTTCCTGCATTTCATTATATGTATATGCCACTGCAGGTGGACTGTTAGTCCCCGAGGGTATTTACCAGCCCAGTAGTCAGTACTTCGGTGCTGACCCGAAAGCCGATTATATTTGAAACCTTACAATATCTAAATTTTTGTAAATTTTGTTCAAAACGAAGGAGTATCTTACTCATGCAAAGCTCAGTCCTTAGCTGATTTTGGCTCTATATTTAGATCATATTAGTTATTTGTTCTCTATCAGTTTTTACATATCTTTGATTTAATGGTCTTCCAAAAATTTAGATTTTATCTGCACTGAAGAGACTTAAGTTGTCGAAATGCGCATATGCAGAAGTTAAATTCACAGTAACTTCGGTATTTAGTTTCTTGTTACCACTGGGTCGATTCCACTGCTGGTGGACTGTTAGTCCCCAAGGGTATTCACCAGCCCAGTAGTCAGTACTTCGGTGCTGACCCGAAAGCTGATTATATTTGAAACCTAACAATATCTAAATTTTTGTAAATTTTGTTCAAAACTAAGGAGTAACTCCCTCATGCAAAGCTCTGTCCTTAGCTGATTTTGGCTTTATATTTAGATCATATTTGTTCTCTATCAGTTTTTACATATCTTTGAGTTTATGGTCTTCCAAACGTATAGATTTCATCTGCACTGAAGGGACATAAGTTGTCGAAATGCGCATATTCAGAAGTTAAATTCACAATAACTTCGGTATTTAGTTTCATGTATATGCCCTGTTTTCTTTGTTTTATAGAATGAACACAGAGCTCATGTCTCTCAGGTGAGTATGCTGTAAAATATTTAAAATTACATGGACAAAGGAATGATAATGGTGAATGAAAGGATATGGAGTAAATGCATATGAGACAAAGTCTCTACAAATACGTGGTAAAAACAAGCAAAGGAACAACGCTTTTATTGTTGATCTTCATCTTGAAGTCACCACGAGGCCTTCAACAATAAGCTTTGGTCATACCTCATAGTAAAGTCAAGACGGTCTCTAGCACCGGTTTGAGCGGAGTTTTCTGTTCCACAATGTGTTAATGTATACTAGTGTGTGCTAGATATCTCTTTATCCAAATCTTCCAACTCAGTCTACTTTATTCCTTGTGACGTATAATGCTAGTTCAGACTTTTTTAAGACTTAAAAGAGTGGTTATCTGTATGTGGGATATTTCATTAACTCAGGGAAGTAACTGTAAATTTAGTTTGGAGTAGTAAATTTGGCATTTAGGATAAAGACGGTTTACAAGCAACTTGCTCTTCCCTGCATATGAGGCCTAAATAGCAATGTGGCTTACGGTAGTAGACCTAGGTTAAGGGAATTAACTTTTTAAATCAGTAAGGCGTTTGAAAAAGAAAGTCTCATTGATGCTTCTTAAGCACTGATGTGACAAAGAATAAAAATCATCTATGTTACTAAGAAGCTTGGACTATCTACATGAAATTGTTTAAAACAAACATACAAGTGATTTTTAAGAGTTAAGTCCCATACCCTAGGTCTACCTCCTTAAATACTATAAAATGCACATCATGACACGATAAAGGAATTAATAAAAAGACTGTACCTGCAGTATTTGTTTAAAATGTTTTGTGCAGTAGAACGCATGGTTTAGGCAATAAATTATTTCAACAGAATTTCAGTGGTGTGCTTCATTTTCTTACCTAGTGTTACCGAGGCGTAATTTTCTCCATTAATGTTTATATATTCCACAAAAGACGATTTTGTTGATTTTTCCAGTATTTGCAATTCTCGAAATTGTGAATTTCGAAAAGTTCCGCCAAGTTCAAAAGATCTAATCAAAAGAAAGGCTCGGTTACACTAAGTTAAGTTCATATTCTTTGTTGCGGATGAAAATATGTTACCTTATATTATGATACTTTACATAATATTCCGGCTCACTGCTTTAAAGCTTTCAAAAACACTGTTTATTCAATTTTTATCGTGTAGCACTAGATAACTATAACCCATTGATTTTGTATCGATATAGACGTAAACGTTAGTGTTGAAATTTCAGGCATTTTTTATGTTTTGTTCGTTTAAAATATCATGGTTTTCTTAATGGCAAAGGACTTTCCTAACTCAGCTTGGAAGTTCTTATCAGTATTATCATTATGTTGCGCAAAACGAGTCAGGGCGACACACGGCTATTGTATGTTTCTTCATTTTCTATAACTATTGTTTTTCAAATAATTTTTGTCCGTACTATCTTGAGTAAATTGATTTTCTAAGAGATTTTTATGCTGCAAACAAGATGCAATCATCGAATTTTCCATCAATGGCCATCAGCTTTTGTTTGCAATTTCAGTTCTAGATGAAATTATTATTTTTTGTTCATCCAATTGTGTCCAGACATTTTTAGACAAAGGTATCAGGTATTTAAATGAAACTTCGCAGTGTGTTGCGAACCAATTAAGGAGGTTTCGAAATGAATACCTCCCTTATCCCACGTGTCTACAAAAATTAAGTGATATATTATAATGAAGTCTGCATATGCAGACTTATGCAGAATTCATTTGAAAAAAAAAGTACTGAACGATAAAGCAAACTTATGATGATGACGTCAGGAGGGTTATCTTTATAAAACAATATTTTTTCAAAATTGTTTATGTCTTTGCAGGTGACCGGAACTGGTGAAGTTTTCTTGTTTATCCGAGCACGAAGTAATTTGAATTCTCGAAATGATATCAACATGACATTTAAAAAACATAAGTCGGAGTTGCAACAAGAGGGTGGCAATGTAGTGGGAATGGCACCCGCCGACCTGGTTTGTGTTCCATAGTTTTTATATAATAGTAAAAATTATTCTGCTATGTAAAATGTACCAAAATTTAAATGATGCAAATGATCTTGTATATTCCGAAAATCAAATTTACTATCGCTTTTTATTTAACGCCAATTTTTAAGGATTTATAACCACAGTTACCAATAAGTCATTTTGTGTTGTGTGTTGAATTTATATTTATTATACCTCAGACGCATTATACATGTGTATCTTTTTGTACACGACAATTGTTTCTGTCATAATATCATTTTGTACCTCTTTATGGGCATTCTGACAAAATTTCGTTAAATCCTTTTCACTTTTCTTAAAAAAAAATGATCACATTTATCTGAAATCGTGTTTATTCGCAGTTGTTAAAAGGAAAAAAAATAAAGTTAATGCAGATGTAACAAAATATATTTGTATGTATGTAAAATGCTTGATCTGACCTCAATTTCATGCTTAAAAGAAACTTTATTGATCATTTTAAATCAAGTCTGCTTTGGAATAAATATCATACGTTAAGTTTCATAAGCTCACGTGAAATATGGAGCCTTTTAATTAGGTTTTTTAAAAGTTTGAGTTAATTTGATTTTTGATTTTGAAAAAAAAAATGTAACCACATCCTAATTTCTATGTGTTCACCTAACAAAGTTTTGAAACAGAATTTAACGATTTTTTCCTTTGATGTAATGTTTATTTATTGTTTAATGTATATTGACCAGCCAGAACATGTACTGGTGTAGCAAAATACCACAACTTGAAAACGATCTAATACATCAATTAAAGACTAACTGTTTAAAGTTATGTTTCACAATTCTGAAATGCATATCATCCGAACAAAATCAGTGGAATTGTCCCTCTTAGTTTTAGTGTTGGTACCGTCGCTAGTGCCCTATCGGGTTGTTTGAAGGAAACTGGTAATTTCATGGTTGTTCGACATTGTTCTTGGTGCATGAATTTTCCCGGTTTCAGAACAAAAAATGAGATTGTAATGCTACACTAAATGGGATAAAAAAAAATTGTGAATTCCTTTGCATATTACTGTGTATTAGACCCTTTTTAGTTTATTACTGTGCATAAGACTTTGTATTAGTTGGCATGAATACCTAAAGAAATTGAAGGAAACTTTGTTCTCTGTAAATTTTTGTAACTGCAGATCCTTCACTTTTATGGTTCGTTGTAGACTAACGTTATTGGAGAAACTTAAGAGTATAAGGAAATTATAGTTTTCTTCGTAGATTTATATAATGAGGATACTTCACCATAATAAGTTATTTTCATGATTCATTTTGTAGATTTATGTAATGGGTGACACATCACAATGGACTATTAAATCTAGAGCTGATTATAAAGGAGTGCAATGGTATCAAGGAGAACATGATATTTATTGCATCAAATTTACTTCTATGTCAGCAGCATCTAAATGGGTAGACTATCACAAGGACCTCAAGATTAGAAACTTCCCTCAACCTGATGGAGTGGACATCATAATTGTGCCTATAAATTACGACCCAGCAACTGGTATGTATATTATATATGAAATAAAAAGAAAGTAGATAGGATAAACGTCAAGAAGAAAACATCCCATCTAATAAAACGACCCAAACAAAGTATCTAGGGGTCACAGATCGATCTTCAGCACATTGAGGAACCCTACACCATATAGCAAGCTCTAAATAGCCCCAAAAATAAAAAAGTGAATAAATCAATGGAAACAAACCACATCCAGTGCTGTTAAACTCGTTTGCTTTTATCCAAACTTTTATTTCAAATATGTCATTTTTATTATACGGCTCACGAGGTGTTGAAATTCAACAGAAGGAGATGTTCAGTACTTACAAATGTTAGATCCAAAACAACGGTAGTAGAATACTGTGGGAACAAAGCACAAGATTATATAAATGAAAGTACAGAAACAAGGCAAAAGTAAGAACACCAGAAGATGCAAGACCAAACACACCGCAAAACACACAAACACGACTCTTAAAACATAATGCACAAAAGTGTGAACTCCCAAAAAACAGAGTGACATCAGTTGCTCCGGAAATATAAGCTTGTCCTGCTCTATATATAGCGCAAGTCACACTGTCAGTGGGTCAAAACCTTTTGACATCGAAAATTTCACTCGCAAAGTAACATGAAATTATTTTCAGTGTTTGTGCTTCAACGATTTTATGAGACTAGAATGACGATATGTTGAATCTTCTTCTGTTTACTTGTAAGTCTCGTCAAGAGACTATCGAGAATTCAAAGTATATATACAACTCCAAAATGTTTCCCGCCAAAAGATGGCGATTGAAGATTATGATGTTCATATTTTTGTTTGAAACGTCACACAGTTTTGTGAAAAAAAATGCACTGTCGTGGTACAATTATTTAAGTACCCCGAAGTGTCAATGTTGTCATTCATTTTTCCGTTTTTGTTCAAGCACATTTCGTCAATGCTATTGAAAAAATTACATAAAACTTAACAGGAGAAGCTATATTTTCGTCATAAAAATTAAAAAAGGTGGGAACTATAAAAGAATGTGTCTTGTACAATGTATAACTAATCTTAGTCATGTGTAAATCAAAATGGCTACTGTTGCAATAGAAACCTCCAAAAACAATCAAAGTATAGAATTTTGATTATTGCAATTAAAATTCAATTCGCTGTTTCAGAAAGTAAAGGATTTTGGGTTGGGCGTACACCAAAATAATTTGACTGGCCAAAAGCATAAATAGCATAACGTCATTGGTTGAAAAGCGATTATCCGTTCACCAAAATGTCAAAAACAATCTCTGTACCTACAATTCCTCACTTTCTGAAATGGCAAATTGCAAACTTTTGTTGTTTTTTTTTCAGATCTTAGCTACCGTACCTTTGTTATGACATTCTACCCAAAAATCATTGATGATGGATTAAAAACACATATTGAAAACCAAACAAAAGATGCATTAGACAAAGATATGAGATGTCACGCATTTGTTGCTTCAACGTTAAAATCGAAAACTCAGCGTGGTTCATGGTTACTACATAATGATCGGTGTTTGGTGTCGCTACATGCATTCAGTTCTCTCGACGATGCTGGATATTTCGCATCAAATTGTAAGTTTGAAATTAAATTAAATTTACAGAAAATTCGGTATAGTTATTTGTAATATGATTTTATCGTGTTGGATTCAAGGGTGATATGGTATGCGTATGTCCCCTCGTATTGTTATAAAAATAAAATTGTGGAAATTCTGTATCAAACTACCCATTTGATCAACTGTACGTGAAAATGAAATTATGGAATTTTTCAATTTTGCAAAAAAAAAAGAAAAAAAACGATCAAAAGGAATTCCTCAAATGATTTTTTTAATTTAATTAGACAGACCCGTACGAAATGCGAGTGTCATACAGTTCTCACTTCGTTAATTCGTTTTTCTGTTCGTCAACAATTTTTGTTTTCTAAAACGTTTTCTTTCTTGTAAGAGTGAAAATAATTTACCGTGACGATTATATTTATATGGAACTCATACTTGCTGTTTGCCGATGCTATATGTATTTGCTTACCAAAAGACAAATTCTTTGGATAATTTCTAAGTTTATACCTATTAGAATTATTTTGAAATTTATGGTTTAGCATTTGAAGGATTAATTGCAGCAAAATTCAAGTAGATTATGTTATTTCTTGTTTTCCGATACTTTCGTGTTCAGGTGTACTCAGATTGATTTTGAAAAGTTTTCTCATAAATACGAGACTTTTGAGTCGTGTTCAGTCCGGAAGCAAATCTATTATTATACGAAAAAAAATCAATACATCAATACATTAAGAGGGAATCACTAATTAATGAACACTGTTGAGCTAAGGATGATTTATATTTATTCGGTTTGTAGCGCTTCAGGTTAATTGTCTTGGTCAATTAAATTAATTCATAATTCTCATGTAGGACAAATTATAAGTACACTTCAATTTCATAAATAGTTTGTTTTATATGGTGGTATATATTTATTTCAATATATCAGGAATCCAGTCATACGACTTACTTGTAATTTAGGAGATCGTTTTCGCCTTCAATTACAAGAGAGTTTCTATCGCGAAAGATGGAGTCGTATAGAAGGCTAAATTTCCTGCCCTACCCATTTCACTCCTTTTCCAGCGGCAATAAAAACTCGTTGCCCCGGTTGTCTATTCCACTTTGATTTCTTTCTTCTTTGACTTAAAATTTATGACTAGATTAAATTGTTCTTGTCCTGATATAACTGAAATATTGTCCACTGGATGTTAAACTCTAACTTATCAGTCAATCAATCATAATAGATGGAAATAATTGTTATTAAGCAAAAGCTTCGAATAATAAAATACCGAAGTTATTGTAACTTTTTGGACGATAAATTGTTTCATTTAACCAATTTTCATGTATATTTCCTGTGTACCTATACTTTTGTCTTCAACCATAAGAAAGTTTCGACGAAGATTTTAGGTCTAATTTCTGTAGAAATATTTCGATGGTTACTATGAAACTTTGAAATTATGATATATAAAATTATGATATATACATTTTTTGTAAATTTGTTGAAAACTAAAGAGTATCTCCCTCATGCAAAGCTCTGTCCTTAGCTGATTTGATCATATTGGTTATTTGTTCTCTATCAGTTTTTTTAACATATTTGATTTTATGGTCTTCCAAACGTTTAGATTTTATCTGCACTGAAGAGACATAAGTTTTCGAAATGCGCATATGCAGAAAATAAATTCACAGTATCTTCGGTATTTAGTTCTGTATTGGGAAAGTATTTCTATCGAGTTACTACTTCCTGTTTATTGATACAATGAAAAAAAAATGAATGAAATACTTCCTGACTTTGACAGAAGTATAGTTTTCTTTAGTTTTATTAATCATAACATCGTTCCTGAATGTGTTTTATATATTTATTCACAGACCGATCTAAAGTTGTAGGAGGAGAAAAAATTCGGGATTTCACAAGAAATGGCGTGCAAACAACTATGATGTTCCAGCTACAGAGTTTTCCGTAGTTAAGACAACTCGGAAGAAGATGTATTGCTATAATTGTACTTATGTTTATTATTTCAAATATGTAATTATATAACTTTAAAGCAATTCTGTGATGAAAACTGACACAAGACGCGTCTGTGTGAATTGTCATAAAACTGAAATATTGTTGTTAGTAAAAACTGTATGATTATTCCCATATAACAACTTATTGCCTAACTGTACTGGATAGTGTATTTATTGCTTTATAAACATTATTGTAGAGTATTTATTCATGCAAAATTCATTTGATGTTGTATATACATGTACCATATTTGCTATACGAGGATATTTAAGTATGAACGTGATTTCATTTTAGGTTTGGATTACATTGTTCTTGCATGGCGCCATACCACATTGTCACTGTCAACTGATAACACTGTCGTTTATATTGTATATTTTTATGCACAGTATTGAGTCAGAAATATATTATAACGTTTCTTGTATGCGTTTTTATTGTTTGTTTGTGGTGTGTCTGATCGAATATCAATAGCAAGGGGTAACATGAAAAATAGATGGTAAAATACATGAGATAACTAAGGAATAAAAGTAAAGAACCGCCGTTCACACTTTTAGTGTATTATTTTTTTGTGGCATTTGTATTATGCTCTTTCTTCCGTAAATGGTGGTTTACAGTGTGAGATGACCCATGTGAGATCGATCCACGCGAACACATCTCACACCGGTAAATGGCCAACCATACGTGTTGATTTTTGTGATACAACAATCGTAACCATGCCTAAACGTCATAAAACACCTGACGTCACAATGTAAAGAATACTCAAATGGCGACAACTTTGTTCAAACAGTAAAGGTTACCAGGCGTTTCTTTTCGCTTTTTACGGAAGAAATAGGATCTTGCATCAGATCAAAATTAAAGATCGGGATATCTTTCACTCGTGTAAGAAATTCTACGTCTTTTC